>CM041777.1:18576685-18879919 GCA_023374045.1 Limonium bicolor
CGCATTTCCACCTCTGTTTAGGTCCTTCTGGTTGCCACCGATAGTATGTCAGGAGATGCTAGGCCTTGGGTGAGGGAGGAGCGTGGTGCACTAGCAGGATTTGAGCATGAAACGGTAAGAAGAAAAGAAATGCGCACGTAGAAGATGAGGAGGAAGAGAGTTTACCATTTTTTTTCTTGCTCCCTCCTCTGTTGTACCGGTGATATGCAGATGTTTAATGCGGTTGTAGTAGTAGTCTGGCGAGGGAAGAAACTTCAGCGTGGAGGGAAGGAGAAGCTGAGCCCCCAGTTTTATTTTGTTGTTGTTGTCTTCTGGTTACAGCTTGCACAAGGCGAAGCAGGAACAGGTGGGTGTCGGGTGTTGCTGTTCGAGAGTTTGGCAGATTGGTGTTGGACTGATCGAAAAGAAAACAAGGGAGTGGGGTGCTTGTGTTGCTGTGTTGAGGACCTGGGAGAAAGGTGTTTGCAACTGATGTTGAGTGTATATCTACTCGCTTTTCCTTTCTTCCAGAAAGCGCGCATGAAACAGAGGGAAAACAAAGAGTTTGTCGTGGTTGGGAACTGCTCACGAAGGAGTTTGTGCCAACAATGAAAATTGTATGTCGGTCGGTTTCTTTTTTTTCTTCCACAATGTGTGCATGCGACAGAAAAGAAGGGAGAGTTGTTGTGGAATTTCTTGAACCCGATGAGAAGTGGGTGTCTGGTGGGGTTCCAAAGTCTGGACTGTACTCTGATCAATAAAAGAAGGTAACATCTGTGTACCTACCGAGATCAAAGTGAGACATTGGGTGTTGGGTATCGATAAGAAAAAACAAACAGGGAGGAGTTGTGCTGCAGAGTTCGCTCGAGACTTGGGCAGAGAATGTGAAGGAGATATCACCAGAGAGCGCTATGCTCCGTTGTTAGCTGATGGCAAGGGGAATAAAGAGAAGATGTTGTTGTCGGGCAATGCATATTTCCCTTCCCCAAAGCGTGCGCCGGTAACTGAAATAAGAAGAGGGGAACTCTATAAAATGAAGACGGTGGTGTCTGGTGCTTGACGCCACTGAAGCGAAATCGAGGACATGGAATATGGTGCTCCGTTGCAGTTTTGGAACTGGTAATGGTTTTTAAGGTGGGGGCGTGTAAACAGAAAGAAATATGGATGTACCTGTGGTTGGTGGCAGACAAGAAAATACGTCCACAGCATGTTTTCCCCTTTTCGGTGGTTAACTTGGTGGGTGCTATAGTAGTTGAGTCTAATGACATAATATTTTTATTTTTTTGTCTTAAGGTGCAGTTTGTTAACGAATATGAGCATAGCTCAACTGGTTAAGACGTTCCCTAGAGATACCAATGGTACCGGGTTCGAATCCCGATAGGAACACATTGTGCTCTTTTATGTTTTTATCAGCTAAAAATACGTATATATATACGTGCGACTATATTTATATGTCGCGTTATCGGTTATACATATATGTACGCGTCTATTTTATCATGTCGCGTTATTAGTTATATACAACATGGTAATATTGTAACGGTGTGTATATGCATTTTCATATACGTATACATACATGTACGCGACTGTATTAATATGTCACGTTGTCATGTTTTCGGACATATATGTGTCCGTACTTAATTTAATTGTTCATGCATTATCACATGTCCGAATTATGTAACGCGTTATTCTCGGATAGTCTTCACGTATTTATGATTTTATGTATTTATTTGTTCAGGGTGTTTCAGTAACTTGCTGTTCTGGTGTGAGTTTGCATCGCTGACTGTCGTACGAAGTCGACTACTTCTCGCGTTCCTTACACTACTCGTTTACATACATGGGGTACCTTACTGATACATTGCTACTTACCCGACTAACTTATAAATAAGTCCATCAGGCCCACAAGCTCCTTTGGAGTGCGGTGTTAGTAAGAGTAGGAGAATGAGCAAAGAGATCCTCGCTGATAAATCTGCAATGTTAGTAAGAGTAGGAGAATGAGCATCCAACTATGCCCAGTAGATGACTAACATCATCAACCAGCATGCTCAAACATTTAAAGAAATGTTAACAATCATAGAAGGCAGAAAGGAAAGCCACAATCCAATAACGGAAATCAGAAGCAGAAGTCCAACATAATAGGACTAAACAGAGTCAAACCATCAGAAACGGAGTGGGGCACTAGTCAATCAAAGCATACAGACAGAACGGATACAAACCGTGAACAGAACGAGGAAACATCACTCGAGAACAGAACAGGTGGGAACCTGTGAACAGAACGGGGATACCACCCGTGTAACACCCCATACGATAACAACTCTATCTCCGGTCTAAACGTCACGGTCATTAAACTAATCACAGCGGAAGAACTCTAACTACCGAGGGTGATACAATACCGATAACCACCCATATGGTTACCGGGTCCACACTACTACAACTTACAGTCCCGGTCTGATAAAAGAAATACCAACATAACTGACACAATTTACAACACCTGATTACCGAGTGCTAAGAGTATTTACAACAGGGCTCACAGCCCGCCAAAAGAATACAAGTTTATGGTCACACAACTACTCCATGTTCTCTCCTAACAAAAGCAACAGGTGTACCACATCGTACACCGACTATACTAGGGCTACGAGCCCGTGTACAACTCGGTACACCGCCCCATCTACTATTAACAACCAAAAGCATAACGTCTCGGACTCCGTAACTAGCAACCGTCTCGTGTACCTGTAAGAATAGGAAAATGGTGCCCGTAGGGGCTCAGCTAAAGCTGCATATGGTAATCGCATACCCCGCGTACTAGCGAGGGTACGCTAACTACTTGGTCGTCAACATGCGGTTCATTATTATTCAACAAGCATGCTATTAACAACAACAATATATCCACATATAATAATACCCACACACAGAGTAAATCACGACAGTGGAAACATTACAAGTCCCCCACTCATTGGTCACTGAGGCCTTGAGGTTCTCCCTCAAGATTCACACCTCATCTCGTGTTAGCCAAATTCTCATCCGGGTTAGACGGATGCTCATAACTCTTATCTCTTGATCATATTTCTCGCACAAGGCATGATCCACACTTAACCATTATTTATCTCATGAAATAATTACTCAGTTAAGTCGGGTGACCTCCGGGCAGAGAAGTAGCATACACACCACAACTCACCACCGGGCTTCAGGTTTGGCTTACTTCCCCGGGCTGTGACCTTACGGTTCAGAACCATGGTGGGAAGGTTAGGCCAGAACTCGGTAAGCAATCTCTCTTGCTTCCTCATTCTCACGCGTGGCCGACACTCTATCGGTCTCCTCTCATCATTAGTTACCATCTCCAGGTTAGGTAAGTCAGAAGGTTAGTGTGTTAGTGAGAGCATCTCAAACACATGAATTCTTCCCTTTCAAACATTTCATGAATTATACAAACTAGTCTTACAAGACATAGTTCATTGGGTGCAAAGTCAAACACACAATATACAAGGTAACACCATTAATCATATTCATGCATTTAATCTCGATTAGGTGATTGCACTAAACACACAAACACACAGATCAGAGTAACCAAGTTAGGATACAGGGCATGAGAAAGCCATACCTTGGTCCTGTTCCAGTTGATTTCCACCGTATGCCACTCCTATACATAATTGGTAACGTTGGTTAATTAACGTACTCGGCCTTTATTAATTTGATACTTCACATCTCTAGTTTATTTTATTTTTACACTCATTATAACTTCTCATCCTTTTAATTGCCTTTAAAACACACCTAACTTGTCTTAATCAACCTCATACCATCATTACTAGGTAATTACCATTTTTAGGCATCATTTCCTAATTCTAAAGCAACATTTTTGGTCTGTATTACGGCCTGTCCGAACTTGTGTCCGAGCTTCCAAGTTCGGACACAAGCCGTGACTTTAAACTGAAAACAGACGCATGTCCGAACTTGTGTCCGGACTTCGGAAGTTCGGACATGAGTCGAGAAGAATTTAAGACAGAAATCCATGCGTCCGAACATGTGTCCGTACTTCCAAGTTCGGACACAGTTCGAGGATAATTCTAAGGCCGAAGTAGGTACGTCCGAACTTGTGTCCGGACTTCCAAGTTCGGACACAGTTCGAGGGTGAAAAATTCCTAACCAACAGAGCCTGTCCGAACTTCCATGTCCGGACGGAAGTTCGGACAAGGCAAAATCTTCACTTTCCAAGCCTTTAACACTTAGCCAAATTTCTCCAAAACTTCCGACACTTATAGCATCTTCTCCTTAGGTTACCAAGTGATGTTTCATGCCTATCCTAACCATTATACCGAGGCATTTCCTCCACACAAACATCATCATCCAAACATCCTTTCTTATAACCAAAACTCCTTTTTTTTCATTTCCAAAATTTGACATAGGTTCTCCTAGAATTTTGTCACACCAAAGCATACTGTTTTCTCCATTACACACTCAAGGGCACTAAAACCATCAAGCACACTCTTCTTTCTTAGTTAGGTTCCCAAACTTAAACCACTCAACTAAACCTTCCTAAACAACCTAATTTCTTCCTTTAAAAACAGAACACTTAACCATCCATCCTAGGTGAATTTTGACAGCACCTATTTACTTCACTAATCATTTCCACCACACTACAAAAGTTGACAACCCACATCTCCCACCTGTTTTGTTTAAACACTTATAACACAACAAAATCCCATTTGCTCACATATGTAAAACAACTTAACTTCTAAGTTTAATTGCACACTCACACACATTAAAACATTCTCTTCAAACTATCAATATCGTAGTACCAAGACTACACAAACTCAAAGTTATTTATTCAACAAAAACATCAATTTCTCAAGGGAATAAAACCAATACAAGGTAAGCTTTTTTTTTTACCTTGTTTCACTTTCAGTTTACACTCCCCTTCTTCCTCTTTATCTAGTTCCCTCTTTCTCCTCTTGTTTTTCCACACCACACAAGGCCTTGGATTGCCAACTACAACCGCAGCCCATCACACATACACAATCAATTCACTTTCCTCCACAAAACCTAATATATATATTAAGTGCTAGTTTTCGAAGTTTAATCTAGATTTTACCTTCGAGAACCCAAATGGATGGCTTGGCAATCAATTGGAGAAGTTTTCCAACACCCACAAAACACACACGGTTGTAGACACCAAAAATTCTCACCCATCTCATATTGAAAAAAAAATGCTTCTAGAAACAAGGCGGTCGTCCCGTTTTCGATCAAATGAATTTCCTTTTACCGACATTTAAACCTCACATTTCTATGGAGGAGGAGCACGAGCTTTTTGTCGTAATCTGTTTTTGACTGACTTCATTTCGTATACTTATTTTGCTGCTCTCGTTTTAAAATTTTTCACAGTTTTGTTATTACCTTATATTATTTTTATGTACTCGATCGATTTATACTTTTTTATTATTTATCATTTCCTTTTGATTTCCCCCGCTTTATCATCGTTATTTTCATTATTTCATGTGTCCCTTTTACTACTATTGTTTCCATTTATTTTAAGTGTTTTATCTTCATTACGAGCATTAATTTTTCACTATTTCATGTACATGTGCTATTTTTTATTTTATATCTCATTACTTTTTTGAATCTTATTTTAATTGTATTTCATACTTTCGTGTCGTTAGATTAATCTTCTCACCTTTAGTGCGCATTTCTTTGAAATTGGTAGCTTTTCTCTTTTTCAGAAGAGTTACCCAGTCGAAATCAGGACTCTTGTATCTTTCTTCTCATGAGTACACTGAAATCTAATCTAGCATAACTGGTTAGAACACTCTCGGATATAACCCATGGGTCTCGGGTTCGATTCTGGGCACGAGCGAAGGTTTGCTCTTTTATTTTGCCTTAACTCGCGATATGGCTCTTTTTATTTCGTCGCTCCACTTACTGAATATTGTCCTAGCTCATCCGGTAGAGAGCGTGAGAAGAAGTCACTAGGTGCCGAGTTCGAAACTCGGTAGAAGCTTTTTTTGTTTTGAAAATCTCAAATTTTGTAAATGTTGGACTCTCCCGGTTTGGGTCCGTTTTAATTCCTAAAAAAGGCCCACATTCATCTAGTGAAACCCTAATGTGCCACATGTTCACCCACCCCATTCTCACATTATAAAACATTCTAAAAACCCTACAGTATCACAGACGTTTTTGATTAAGCCGACACCGATCCCCATCATTCTGATTGTCTCATTCTTGGTATTCCTCGCTTTGCCTGTATTCGAAGAAGCGAAAGAGGACGAACACCCAGAAAATCGCCCTTTTGTTTCTTCTTCTTCCCGAGTTCAGTGAGTGAGAATCACCCAGAAAAACCCCTTCGCCTCCTCTGAATCATCCTTCCGTCTTCGAATCACCACCCACGCCCACCACCCATCCTCGCCCTTTGAGTTCCCGTCCCCGACCGAAGTTCGTACTCTCTATCGCCCAACTACACCACCTCGAATCTTGCAAAGGAGAGTAAGTACCATCCATTTTTCTTCTCCGGCCGACGACGGTTTGGTACTCGCTTTGAAGTTTTCTGCTGCTTATTCCTCCGAAAAAGGAATTCTCGACCAGATGACCCCTTTTGGGTGATGGTAGGGCGAACGCCCGGCTCTGTCGGAGACATGTTTCCGAGGAATGAGTCAGTCCCTTCCCCATTCTCTTCTTCTGTTTTCTTTTACTTCGATGTTCGTTTTTTATGTTTACTCCGTTAAAACCCAGAACTCAGGCTATGAATCTCCATTTCGTAAGCTCGGGTTCTGGAGAATGTTGAGCGCCGGGTACAAGTTGATACTCCCTTTTCGTCCCTGATTTCCCCATGTTCATATGTTCTAAAACTGATACGGATGGTGAAAGTCGTAAGCAAGTCTGGAAGTCGTTTGAGGGTGAAACCTCGGGTTCTGCCTAAGTAGCTACGGTATATCAGTTTATTTGCTCCATTGTTTTGTTGTTCCCTTCATTTTGCATGGTTCGCGAAGGGTAGCAAGACCAGAGGTGTTTCGGTTATGTTTGCAATGTTTTATGTGTTAGCGTGGTCTTGAGCAAGATCGAGAGATATTTATGGTTACCGTTTGATTCCTGTCTTTCTGTCTAATACCTCCCCTCGATCGGTACTTCCTTTTGGTTTATTGGAACTATCTTTTCGTTGTCGGTCTACACCGGAAGAGTATGTGGTCTACCCGTTCAAGTGTTCATTCGAAACTGTCGCTTTATTCTCTCGGATCAATTTCTTTCTGCATGCCGTTTGCTCCTGCTCAAACTAACCTGCAGGGTCTGTTGCCATCAGAAAAGTTTTCCTAACTATCTCTATGTTGCGGTGGAATAGATTTGCGCGACTCGCCGATTTGGATTAGTAACTCCCATGAAACTATAATGCTGTGTTCGAATTCCCACTACTCGTGGCATCTCCTTTTCTTTACTATGAATATTATCTGACTCCTCGTAGCTGATGAACTAACTTTCGGTCGTTGCTGTTCCACTTTTGTTCCGATGTTATATTCATTGTTTTGCAGGGGGCTCACGTCTCCAGTCCTGGTATTTCATTCTAAACTGAATTTACACTGTGATGATATATATTTTGAAATCCATGTCTGTTACCGGTTAGAATAGTTCTCTGTTTTCTCATTTAGGAAAAGAAGTTACACTGTATCTTTATCTTTGCTAGACCAAGTCCATGTGAGCATGTTTACCCATTTCTGATTAGCCCAGGCTAAGTGACGCTTCAATTAGTTAACCTGGACAGAGTTGATTCTAGTTTTGTATATAATTGTTTCTTGTATACTAACCTTTGTGTGGCCATTGAAAGATAATAAGTAGAGAGGGATAATGGATTAGCAACCCATACATTAGGTTTCACTTTATCATTGCTTTATTTGAAAGTTCTAGGAGGAAGTAAATCGGTTTTGTCCTTTGGTTATCTCTGAGATTTACCCTCGCGTCCACACTACTTCGGTAACCCTTGAGATTCGGTCCTGAGTATGTATGATTTATGATTGGCTTCTGAAATTCAGGCGCATATGTATATACGGTTTATGTGGCTTTATTGAGATTCATGTTTGCACTTTGGCATATTTCGATGGCCTATTTGTTTGGGCTTGACTCTGTTTGGGCTGGTATAAACATTGGCCCAAAATCTTGTTTATTTCGGATTTAGCCCATAACTAGCCAAACCGGGCTAGGACAGGTGGCCCTAGATAGCCCATTAGGTTGACCCTTTTAGTGGGCCTCTAAGGCCCACTTTAGAAAAGCTTTAGGTTTGGGTATCCTCAATGCATACGGGTCCTAGACACGGTCCATTCGAGGAATACCCGTTTCTCTTAAAACTTTCCAAATCATCCCCTAATTTCAGAATAAAATGTACAATCAACAAAATCCAATCCATTTGTGAGTCCAATTATTTTTCATTCAGACATAACTTAAGCCCAATTTCAAACTTCTTACTAGAAATCTAGTTTCAAAGCCCAATTCCTTTTCGGTCCAGCCCACTTCTCAGTCCGGCCCACATCTCAGTCAGGCCCAAACCGGCCCATCACCCAGTTTGGCCCGAGCCCAAAAAACCAAACACAAAGCCCAAGGCCAAAAACCGGAAACCAAGCCCAACAAGCTCGGCCCAACACACTCGGCCCACAAACCAAACCCAATCTCGGCCCAGCACACTCGGCCCACAATCCAAGCCCAACAAGCTCGGCCCAACACACTCGGCCCACAAACCAAACCCAATCTCGGCCCAGCACACTCGGCCCACAATCCAAGCCCAACAAGCTCGGCCCAACACACTCGGCCCACGAACCAAACACAAGCTCGGCCCAACACACTCGGCCCACAAACCAAACCCAATCTCGGCCCAAACCACACTCGGCCCACAATCCAAGCCCAATACCCTTGGCCCAAACCAAACTCGGCCCACGAACCAAACACAAGCTCGGCCCAACACACTCGGCCCACAAACCAAACCCAATCTCGGCCCAAACCACACTCGGCCCACAATCCAAGCCCAATACCCTCGGCCCAAAGCCCAACAAGGCCCAAAGCCCAACAAGGCCCCAAGGCCCAAACCGACCAAATGCCCACTCCTTGGCCCATTATCCAAACCCAAGCCCAAAGCCCAAACTCGGCCCAGTTTGGCCCGAGCCCAAAACCCAAACCCGAAGCATGGCCCACTACTCCTTAAAATCGGCCCATCACCCAATTTGGCCCAAACGCCCACACTTGACCCAAACACAACCTCGGCCCAAAAGCCCAAGCCCAGCCTAACACTCTACTCGGCCCAAAAGTCCAAGTGGCCCATTAGTCCGATCCGGCCCAAACCCCGAAGCCCAAACCCAAGGCCCAAAACCCGAAGCCCAAACCCATGGCCCAAAACCAAGAAAGCCCAAAACCATAAAAGACCCATGTCTCAAATAAGGCCCAAGTCCACAAAGCCTCAGTCCAAGCCCATAAAAAACCCACAAAAATCAAACCAAACCCACAAAAATCAAACCAAGTCCACAAGAATCAACCTTGACCTGAATGTTAACCTTGACCTGAATGTTAACCTTTGACCTGAATGTTAACCTTGACCTGAATGTTAACCTTGACCTGAATGTTAACCTTTGACCTGAACTTTAACCTTTGACCTGAATGTTAACCTTGACCTGAATGTTAACCTTTGACCTGAACTTTAACCTTTGACCTGAATGTTAACCTTTGACCCGAATTTTGACCTTTGACCTGAACTTTGACCTTAATCCAATTTTGACCTTATCCGAACAATTCAAACTCGATCTCAATCCAAACCGAACTTCAATCCAATTCAAACCCAATTCATTCAAACTCAATTCATTCAAACCAAATTCAATTCAAACCTATTTCATCCAGCTCAATTCAACTCATACCCAAATACATTTCATCCAATCCACACTCAACTTGTAAGTTTCTTTCAAACTTCAAAAACCCAAAAAGAATTTCGAGCCATCATTTTATTCAAGTTTCATCAAGTCTTCAAAGAAACCATTTTGCGGGATTTTAAAAAGAAAAACTCTTCTCACATCACAGAAAACTCTTCTCCATTGCAGAAAGTTCTTCTCTCATATACAGAAAGTTTTCTCCTAAAAACCTTTCTCAAAATCAGTGTTTCTTCATCGAGAATTCCGAACAACTTTCAAGACTTTCTAACTTAGTTTTCAAATCCAAATAAATTGTTTTCGTGGAGCAAGAAATGTCTAACCCCTTCAAAACACTTTCTCCATGGTTAGAACATCACTTGTCTTCCTTCCCAAAATAAAAATCCGAGGCGGGGCACTGGGGTCATAACCTCCCTTGTCGCAGTCTGGATCTCTTTAGGCGGGGCATTAGGGTGACAAACCTCCCCTAATTGCAGCCTAGATTTTTACAAGGCGGGGTGCTTGGGAGGTAACGGCCTTCCTAGTTGCAGCCGGGATTTCAGAATCATCTAACTCCCTTCCATTCGATTTCAATATTTTCGGTTTTTAATGTTTTAAAACTCGGGAGTTAGAGACGTTATTAGGGTTCGACCGAGAACATCTTATTCATGGTGTTTCTCTCTGAATCTTATTTTTCGACATAAATTCATTGCCCCATCTTTCGAGCCTTGGCACTTACCATCAATTAAGTGTCATGTTCGAGGGGGTACATAGGGTAATCCCTCGGGATTATCCGCCCTTTCACAACAAAAAATGATTTTCCAGTTTTAAAAACCTTTAAAGAGAGACAATTCCGAATAAACCAATCCAACATTTCCATTAGAGCTCTAGGACCCATAAAAACTTCTTAATCCTCCTCTGAACCAACTCTAAGTCACCTAGGACCTCCAATTCTTGAAGACTCTTAGAAGCCTGAAACATCTTCGAAACCTGAATACACCAACTGACCCGAATACCCCTTAACCCCACAACACGACTAGAACACCTCCCAAACACTCAAACCTTCTTTGGCTCCCACAAAAATTCAATCCGTCATACTCCAAGTCTTGTACATACACTCAACCTCAAGCTTTTTTCTCAAATCTTCATTCTATTCACCATTCCTCTTCTTGGCGCTAGCTTGGCAGAAAAGCTCGCCCATCCACCCGTTTTCTCTCCTCCTGTCCTAATCTGTCCTTGGCTTTTAAATGAATCTCTCTAAAAGGTTTTGAAAGAAGCAATCCCGACAATTGGAGACCGAGGTTTCCTCGGGCACCAATCCGAAGTCGTGGTCGTTGCCACTTCTAAGGGGTGTAACCCAGTGCGAACCACACACAGAATCTCTGTATGATCAGATAAGTCCTATCCATAGGTAACAAATCATCAGAGTCAATTAACGGTTCTTAGAACCCTCTTCCTTCCTAGTATCATAGGTCAAACTAGGTGGCGACTCTAGTCAATTCCGCCTTATAGAGGCATAAGTCCGCGTGGGGCCCATGAGAGCGGGTGTAGTGCACACTTGCATTCCCCTTATGCTTTCTGGGAAAGACGGACGATTAGTAGGTATTTGAGGGCTGCCATGAATAACGGGTTTTCACCCTCCACAGAATGGCAATTTCTAGGTCTAGGCTTCTCAGTCAGACATATTTAGATAGACCCCCCTCATACCGAAAAATCACCCTCCACAGAATGGCGACTCTGCTGGGGAAAACTTGAGTAAGTTTTTCTCAAACTCAAGGAAGACTGAACTCCATTCAAAATTGTCGAGATTTCCACTTCTTTCAAAACCTTAAGAGATTCATTTCAAAGCCACTAGGACTACTCTACTCCACACTTAGAGTGTGTTCTGAGAGGATAGTTAGGATGAGAGTTCAGAGTTGAGATCGGCCTTGAGTGCCATATGTGTGCTTTACCTTTTGCATGCTTCACTTTTGTATGTTTTGTGTTTACTGTTTATGTTTACTGCTCTTCATGCATGACATAATATTTATTGCTTATTTATTGCTTTTGTAAATGGGGCCTTCCTAGAAGGAGTCAACCCATTGTTGCATCGGGTAGCATAGGACATGCATTCCTCTGTGTCACCCGATTTGTCCACGAGTCACGGGATCCCCAACCGGTCCACGGTTGATTCCCCATGAGCTGGGTCCTTCCTAGAAGGAGTTAACCCACGAGGTAATACGGTCCAAGACCAACGCCTTGAAACTCATGATCCAAAATATCCTCCATTACCCGAGTCTAACCAGCATATAGTGACTGAGCCTTCAGTGTCCAGCTGCCTTATCCGTGTCTAAGATGGGTTTATGGGTAGTCACCCCCTTGTATGCCGCCTGTCTGACCACCCTTTGCTTACCCTGAAGATTGCATGGGCTCAGTTCTCCATGTCCTGCACCACGGGTGTCTCTAAAGCCAATGTCACGCTACACGTCCATAGAGGATCCCGTATTTACCGGATACCCATACATGGCACAACGTAGTCAGTGAATAATTTGGACTTTAGACACACCTGACCGTGCAGACGACGGGAGACCGTTCCCATGCAGTACTTCCCCAAGTTTCCAAAAGTGAGTATGTTGTGATAATCACCGGCCGTGACTCATGTGACTGTCTGGAAGGTGATTATCCCAATCATTCGCACTCAGCTCCACATCAAATATAGCCACGATTTACTATATGCAATACGTGTTTGCAAACCTTTTTTCTCAAATCAATCTGTTTCAAAACGTTCGGAATTCTCACTTGCTACCATTCAAGAGTTTTGAAACCTAAACTCCTTTACTTCAAAATCAAAACCGATATTCAAAACCTTTTCAAAAACCGATTTTAGCAAAACCACTTTCAAAATGATTTTTCAAACCCTCTCTCAAAAATTAGTTTTCAAAACTAATTTCCATTTCCAAGGATAAACAGGTCATACTAGTAATTGCTTAATCGTTCCCCCGACTCTTACTTATCATATTCTCTCCCTTTCTTTTCCATTTTATTTCCTCTTTTTTGCAGGACAAAATGATGAACAGACTAGTGCCAGTGCCTGGAGAGAAGAAGTGCCCTAGGAAAGTGAACAGAAGCAGGGCAGAGGAAAAACCCAATGAAGGACAAGCTCCAATGACCCCCTACCAAGTGGAGCGTCACCAGGAGTCAACCTTTGCCAAGGAACTCAGGGACTACTGCGCTCAGATGAAAGGCCCTGACGAGCCGCTGCTGGCTGGACTTGCCAGAATGTGTAGAGTGGCCGTTGACTATGAAGCCTTGTTCGAGTCAGTCACTTATTGGGATTCGACGGACCATCTGTACCGCTTCAACCTCCAAGAGTTGATTATCTTGCCGCTGAGATGGATGCACTGCTTAAGATCAAGCCCCATCAAAGATGCCCACCATCCCCGTCGAGCGATCGCATACTCCGAAGTTTGCAGCTGATTTTCTGGGGGTAAGGATCGAGGAGGTTGAAAGTTTTGGTAGCATGAGCATACGCCTGCGAGATCTCCTGCAACAATTCTACCAACCATACTATCCCAAAAGCACAAAAGGCGAGTGCTTGACCTCTGCATCATGGGGCTTTATCTGTTTCGACAAAGAGACTTGAGGATCAACCCACGAGTAATCTACCTGCTGAAGGCCTTAGAAGAGGAAAAAGTATCGGGACGGTGGTCGTGGCCGAGATGGTGAGAGCTTTGGACCGCTGGAAGGAGTCCGGAGCCTTGGAAACCTTTTTCTTAGGAAGCCCGCTCCTTCTCCAAATATGGTTTCGATCACCTTGGGCTGATGAAGAAGGTGGAGGTGTATAAAGTAGTGAATATAGATACTTTCCCGACTGCCCGGAAGCGAGCACAAAAGCCTGAAGCAGGATGGAGAGCTTACTTTATGGACCGTTGTTATGATTGGCAGATTAATTGGATTTTGCGTGACTGGGATGTTCAAGGGGGAACTGTTCAATCAGCTCATCAGGAGGATGGGTTGACATTGATAGGTCTAGAAAGGTTTATCACTATTTTCCCTTCAGAGCGATGCGCCAATTCGGTCGAGAGCAGACCGTACCCGGAGCCAGAAGCAATGTCTCGGTAGATCGTCGGTACACAGATAGTAGCATCAACTACATTGCTGGGGTTTATAACTCCGGAATGAAGTGGGCCATCTTCAAGATTAAGTACTTTGGTTTGAGCGAAGAGTATCAAACATGGTTGACTATGCGCGTCGATCGGATGATAAAAAGTGCTTATGACCCGCACCACTCAGTAGTTACCCAAGATCCGCGACTGCCGATTGTGGAGGACCTGCAACCGATTCCCACTACCCGTCAGGAAAGAAAGAGGGAGAAGGAGGAGTGCAAGCGGCAGAAGACTATCGGTTGATCTCCTATGCTATATCACCTATTACTAGTAGAAGTTCACCCTTTTGAGTTGGATGTAACTCCCCTTTCCCCCTGTTATGGAGTTCGGCTATGTAGTCGAAATTTGACTATTCGGATGTAATTTTCCCCTCTTTTAAATTTGGATGTAACTCCCCTTTCCCCCTATTATGGAGTTCGGCTATGTAATCGAAATTTGACTATTCGGATGTAATTTTCCCCTCTTTTGAATTTGGATGTAACTCCCCTTCCCCCTTATCGTGGAGTTCGGCTATGTAATATTATCTAACATTATGTTTTCCCCTATGAACTCGGATGTAACCCCCATTTTCCCCGACATATGCAATCGCGATCGAGCAATGAAATAGTATGACGTTTATTCTTGGAAATGGAAATCGGCTTGTGCGCCTTTTCCGCTTTATCTTTTTACAAAAGGATTTAATTATTGAAATACCTCGTTTCATCAACATCGGGGATGACCTCCTTTTCACCTCTCCCTCTCTCACCTTTTTAAGTTACATTCATACTAACATCGTCCACACATTCCATATTCCCTGGTATCGCAGAAACCAACCAGAGCAGAGCAGAGTGTCAGGAGTTTTCTACCAATTTTGCCAACATTACTCGATTGTGGAAAAGAGATTCCCGGGGCAGGCTGGCCAGTGACACTACAACTGAAACCTCATCAGAAACAATGGATCAAACTCTGACGAATCCTACCGCTTCAGAAAATGCCCCGGCTGCCTCAGCTATAGAAGCAAGTGCAAGTGCAGCAAGAGCAAGTGCAAGTGCCCCAATCCTTGATCCGAACGTTCTCTACCGCATGCTGGAACAATCAGCGAAGAATGAAAGGATGATGAGGCAGACAATTGAACGTCTGGAGGAAGAGCTGCGCAGAGAAAGAATGAGCAAAGGGAAGGAGCCTTACCTTACTGATCCAGAAGATGATTATATCGACGACACCCAAGCTCACATTTACCCAAAACCCCATGTTCAATACCACACCACAACCAAACAATGAACACACCACCATTCCCCCCACAACCTTTCGAATGGCTGACTTACTTTCTGGGGCACCCATGCCACCACCAATCTTGACCACAACCACAACTTCCAACCACTTTCCCAAAATTACCACCATTTCTACCAACTGGGCTGCCCCTCAAATTGCTAACATGAATTGGTCTAGACCACCTGAGACTTTCTACCGAATTCACCTATCCCTGATCCGATCCAGATGAGACAATATCAGTACACCGCTCCAGGACATGCTGTCCGTTTCGAAGAAGCTATTCCCCACACTCAGCTACTGCCACACCCATCAAGTCACCTAATCCATGGGTATCAACAACCTCAAATTCAACCACTTCCTACTGAAAACCCCTCATCTAACATGGAGGACTGGAAGAAATCCGTGAAAGAAGAGCTGCTGGCTGAAGTGCGGCTAGGGGAACGAGCCAAGATGCTTGGCTTCCGCTATTTCAGCATGAAGCCGAGTTCTAAGCTTCCAGAAAATTTAAAACTCCCCGAAATCTCGAAATATGCTGGGAAAGGAGACCCCAGACATCACCTTTCTCAGTTTGATCGGGTAATGACAATGCATGGATTGAACGATGAGATGAAAATTATATGCTTCCCTAGCTATCTCGAAGGATCTGCGCAAGCATGGGTTTCAAGGTTAGATCTCTCTGGAAAAAAATTGGAGGAAGTTTATCAGGCCTTCGTCGAGCAGTACAGCTACAATGCCCATCTAGGGGTCACCCGCAGAGACCTCGAGACCATGAGGCAGAGAAATAATGAGACGGTCATGGAATTCATCAATCGCTGGAGGGAGGTGGCCGGCCAAATGCTTGATCGCCCTACCGAAGATGAGCAGATAAGAATAATAATCTCATGTCTGGAGGGTCCATACTCAGATCATCTAAAGTCCCTTGGGATTTGTGACTTCAAACATTTGAAAGCTGCTGCTTCAGCTGCCGAAGAGTTAGCACTGGCAGGAAGATTAAAAGGGTTCCCTGGGTCAGGATCCAGAACTTCATACCATCAGAACCGCCAGAACCGTGATAGCAGCAACAATCACAACAACAATGACAACAACAAGACTGTCCCAACACCTCCAGTGAATCAGGTGCAACCCAGAACCCTCACCGACTACCAGCCTCCCACACCTCCAGTGTATCAGGCACAATCCTCCGGGACAACCCAGAACTATCGGGCAATGCCTCCTCCCCGTGATTTTCAAACCCGACCCCAGCGACAATACTCAACATTGGGGATGCCGTTGAATAAGGCATACAAGAAGTTGAAAGAAAGTGGTTTCCTCCTGAAGCACCCAAATCCCAAACCAGGAATCACCCAACTTGGGCCCGATGTGAAAAGCTTCTGTGAATACCATCTGATGAAGGGGCAGTACAGAAAACTGTAGAGCATTGCGTCATGCTGTGCAAGATCTAATTGATGCAGGAGAGGTGCAATTCCCCAACGCCAATCCAAATACCCAAAACAATTCCATCCCCCAGCATGTAAACATGATAAGGCTCAGAGAAAGAGAAGGAAGTCTGCCAGACCTTCGCAAAATTGTGAAAGCTGACGACATCGGGAGTACAACGGAAGTGACCGACGGAATCCCTCCCCATTTGTCACACCCGCACCGCTATTAGATACCTTCAAGGTTCCCCGTCCGGAGATTCATTTCGATATACCCTCCTTGATGAGGGTATTTGAAGGAGAAAAATAGGGCTCAAAACACTGTCAACCAATTAAAGTATCAAAGGAAGGTGCCAATCTTTTTCCGATATTGCATGGGTCGACCGATAGAAAGGAATTTGGAAACTTTGCTGGTATTAGCTTCTGAGGCAGAGGGCCTCTACAAAAAAATGAAGCGCTAGAAGTTGTTGAGGCTTGGTGCGCCAAAAAGTCCTTGAGAAGCAAAGAAAGAGAAACACTGTCATGTGCAATATGATCATGATCACCAATGAAAGGACTGAATCGCAACAGGTAAGTCAAACCTCTTCCATCTCTCCTCTGTACTTCGACCCTAGTATCTATAGCCCCGCATCGCAGCACATGATGTCTCGGATGGGCTACCAACAGGGGAATGGGTTAGGAAGGAGTTGCAGGGCTGGTAGAGCCACTAGTGCCATATGCTGGAGGTCGAGGAGCAGGCTTAGGATTCGCAGAGGCGTCAGGTATGATACTAACAGACTCACATGCAACTTCCGTAGTTTCCTTATCAGTTTATCTAGAACCGTACATATCTGTGAGTTATGATGAGCAGAGAGTGGTTCGGGCTCGGGAGCATCTAGAGCAATGGAGTGGGAGAGCTGGTGGACCACCTTATTCTCCCTCGACTCATGCCTTAAGACCATGACGGCAAGGAATGCGACCAAGGAATGCCCGAAGGAGTAGCGGAGAGCAGAGTCACGATCATCATCATCAAGGACCCCGCACCCTCGGGATGGTCATGGAGCATGTCTTGTCAAGAAAGGGAGCCGACTCTACAGGAGCTTACATAGTCTAGCTAGCAGTAGTGATGATAGTAATGGTGGTAGCTAGCGATATATCAGTGTGATGGTAGCAATGGCAGTTGTAATGAAGACATCGACAATACAAACAGAATCGAAATAGGAGAAGGATCGTCACCATCTATTTTCACTTGTAAAGATGGTGGCAATTTTCTGTCAATCACCGACTTATCCAACTCCTCGTAATAATAAAATTCAGTTTATTCAGAAATTCGTCTCCTTTGTCGCTTGATTCATTGCAAACTTATGAAGCCGAAGAAGAGGAATATGATGAAGAAAACATGCTTCCTACAGAACAGTACTCCACCCGCACCCAGATATCCAAGTAGGTGATTTCATTCTGAAAGAGTTGAGAAAAGATCTGCCAGACCCACGAGGGAAACTCAGGCCGAACTGGGTGGGCCCTTATCTGGTGAAAGAAATAACCCCTCATGGTGCTGTATTACTGATAGATGTAGATGGGGAAGAATTTCAAAGCCTCGTCAATCTCGACCGGTTGAAACGATATTATGTCTGAACCGTCATAAAAATCCAAAAAAACCACACGCATCCTTTCAAAAATCCAAAAAACGCATCCATACAAAACATCTAAAAAGAAAAAAAAATGCATCCACACAAAAGTTATCATTATCATCTGCATTAGGTTTAGCTTAATTTGCATTTGCATATCCCTAGTGTCGAGGTGCATCTCAATCTTTAATTCTAGGAAAGTCACATAAGTCATCAAAGGCCGCCGAACTCTTGTATCATTTTCCCGAAGAGGTCTTGAAAGGATTTCTAACCTCCCGTGAGAGTTGAGTGCATGAGAGAAAACAGAGCGTGCAAAACCCAGAGCGCTTGATGCATTAAATTTCAAAGCACCATGTGAGGATCCCCTTCACAGAACCAAAATTGACAAGAAGCAGTTACCATTCATGTCAAAATTTGGGAATAGTAGAGGAAACAATTATTGTCGATAGGGATGACGAGGCACCTAGGATCAAAGAAAACCTCCACTTGGCCAGAAGCCTTTTGACCTAAAATGATCCCTTAGTGAGCCCCGCTGAGCCTTTCATTGAAAATCTTTCGGAAATAGCTCCACAACATGCCACCCCACATCACACGATGACCCGCCCCTGCAAAAGAGGATAAAAGAGCCGGAGCCATGGTCTCTTCCCCGCAATCTAAAGCATGAAAGAAAGCTTGAAAGAGAAATACCCAAAGAAGATGAAAATGAAAATGAAAATGAAACAAAAAAACTCAAGAGTAAAGAAGGAAACGAAAGCCTCATGTCACGCAAAACAATCACTCTCGAGGAATAGAGAAGAGCGAAGTGTCAAACACAAAAGTGCAAATAAACTACTCAAGGAAAGTAGAATCAAAACGGAACACATCTTGATCCGCACAAATGCGAAAAGAGTCCAAAATCACTCCATCCATGGTGAAGGTGAAGCATATCCTCCGTTGCACCAAAGCTACACAATCCTCAAACAAATCCCCAGTCCCATATGACATACCCTGCAGCCCGTTATAACCCATCGAAAGACCTCCGACTTAGAGACGATATTTGCTTGATTCGAAGAGTACCGAATTTGAAACATGAAAGGCCACAACGCGTCCGATCTTGTCAATACAATCGCGCACAAACGAGCGTCAAAGAAATCAGGAAGGTAGAGAAAACGAGTGTTCATCACCCCAATTAAAGAAAGCCTAACTGACCTTATGAAAGGAAACGGAAAGGTGTAAGAGATCCCGAGAGACCTCTTTTAGGTAGATTTTTCAAGAAGGAAGTGGCTTAGAGATGACTAATCTGACTTAACTAGAATTCTTGGTTGAGCTCACCTTGACACGACATCCCCTTTGCATTCAATCATATCCAATTCCAAAAAATGCATGTAGGAATAGATTTGCATTCAACTCATTTCATCGGTTCAGACATAATGTCGTCGCACAGCAGCAACAGAAATTGCACCATAACATCCAGCTTTTTGCATATACCAGTTAAGGCAAGCCCGATCAAACAGCTGCCCCATCACATGGGGAACCCTGCGGTCAATGGATTAGAAAATTAAAGACCTTCGGGCGCTGATCCGAGAAACATCCCCGCAAGACATCTCTTCGTCGCCATCAAATTCCCCATCCTCCGAAAATCATGAACTACGTAAGGTCTGATCTCAACAGGGAGTTGAGTACGTAGGCAACCCTCTCAGGGTGCGACCCCGTCCCAAATGAAAACCATCCACCCCTCGAACCACGAGGTCATTGCCATCACTCTATGGAGGAATTCGCCTCAATCAAGAAAACCATCCCGAGGGCTCACAAGGGAGTCACAGATCAAATGGAGCCATCCGATCATACCGGAGCCCTCAGATCATATCAAACCCGAACCATCAACCATCCCAGAGTCGTTGCTCACAAGGGAGTCAGATCAAACTGGAGCCATCCGATCATACCGGAGCCCTCAGATCATATCAAACCCGAACCCATCAACCATCCCAGAGTCGTTGCTCACAAGGGAGTCCAGATCAAACTGGAGCCATCCGATCATACCGGAGCCCTCAGATCATATCAAACCCGAATCATCAACCTTCCCAGAGTCGTTGCTCACAAGGGAGTCATAGATCAAACCGGAGCCATCAGCGATAATACCGGAGCCATCTCAGTGCTACACTGGAGCCATCTCAGTGCTATACTGGAGGCATCTCAGCGTTATACCAGAGTCATCCCAGAACTTCCCAGGATCATTCCAAAACCTTCTCTGGAGTCATTATCGGAGCCATCCCCGAATCATGTCGGAGCCATCGACCGAAACCCTCTCTCACCTCAAAAACCACACCTGACCTTTGCAGTCAAACACATGAATCTACTATTCACACCAAGGCTACCCTCCGTGCTGGAGCCATCCGATCATCTCGGAATCACCAATCCCGTCAAACCCTGCACTCATACAGTCGAATACGACAACACCTAAGGTAGTTTCCAACCCTCAAATCCCTCATGAGGATCAGATGGCCCACAGAGAGCGCCCGACCTCGAATCAACCTACAGCCAGAAACAACTTCAGATTAACCACTTACTGCAGTGAGTTTTACAACTCCTTCAATGCATTCTAGGCCCGTCATCAGTCCTAGAGCTAGACACGAGATCTAGTTGAGGCCCGTCGTTAGCCCTCATGCATAACTCATATACCGGTTGTATTCTAGGCCCGTCTTTAGTCCTAGAGCTAGACATCGAGATCTAGTTGAGGCCCGTCGTTAGTCCTCATACAATTCGAAGATGCATTCTAGGCCCGTCATCAGTCCTAGAGCTAGACACCGAGATCTAGTTGAGGCCCGTCGTTAGCCCTCATGCATAACTCATATACCGGTTGTATTCTAGGCCCGTCTTTAGTCCTAGAGCTAGACATCGAGATCTAGTTGAGGCCCGTCGTTAGTCCTCATACAATTCGAAGATGCATTCTAGGCCCGTCATCAGTCCTAGAGCTAGACACCGAGATCTAGTTGAGGCCCGTCGTTAGCCCTCATGCATAACTCATATACCGGTTGTATTCTAGGCCCGTCTTTAGTCCTAGAGCTAGACATCGAGATCTAGTTGAGGCCCGTCGTTAGTCCTCATACAATTCGAAGATGCATTCTAGGCCCGTCATCAGTCCTAGAGCTAGACACCGAGATCTAGTTGAGGCCCGTCGTTAGCCCTCATGCATAACTGTTATACGGTTGTATTCTAGGCCCGTCTTTAGTCCTAGAGCTAGACATCGAGATCTAGTTGAGGCCCGTCGTTAGTCCTCATACAATTCGAAGATGCATTCTAGGCCCGTCATCAGTCCTAGAGCTAGACACCAGATCTAGTTGAGGCCCGTCTTTAGTCCTCATGCATAGGTAGATTGATCGTATTCTAGTCTTTAGACCTAGAGCTAGACACCGAGATCTAGTTGAGGCCCGTCGTTAGTCCTCATACCATCGACTATCACATTCTAGGCCCGTCATAAGTCCTAGCGCTAGACGCCGAAGTCTAGTCGGGGCCCGTCATAAGTCCCCCACTCATATCTCACACTTGGGAATGCCCCAAGCCACAGTGAGAATTTTTGGCGTCCCGTCAACCTTGATCCAATTCTGCAAGCCTTCTATTGCAGAATTGAATCAAGGGGAGCCATCTGTAGACACCAAAAATTCTCACCCATCTTATTTTGGAACAAAACACAAAAATAAACATACTTCTAGAAACAAGGCGGTCGTCCCCGTTTTCGACCAAAGGAATTTCTTTTTACCGACATTCAAACCTCACATTCCTATGGAAAAGGAGCACGAGCTTTTTATTGAAATCTGTCTTTAACTGACTTCTTTTCGTATCATATTTTGTGTTGCTTTTTAAAACATTTCACGGTTTTTGATTTTACCGTGTATTATTTTACGTGTTCGATCGATTTATACTTTATTATTATTTGTTATTTTTCTTTTTGGATTCGTCGTGTTTTTAGAAGAGTTATCCAGTCGGATTTAGAGCTCTCGTATTATTTCTCCCATGAATATACTGAAATTCAATCCGGTGTAACTGGTTAAGGTGCTCGCCACGCAACTCGTAGGTCGCGGGTTCGATCCTTGGCGAGGGGCGGTGGTCTTTTTATTTCTGTTTTTAGCTCACGTCAGAGCTTTTACTCTTGTTAGTCCTGTTATGTACCGAATCGCATCACAGCTCGGTTGGTTAAGGCACAAGTGAGGGATACCAGAGGTGCCTGGTTCGAATCCGAGTGAGAGCATGGCTCGTTTTTTTTTTATTTATTTATTTTTGTTTCCCATATCGGTGGACCAAGCCCAGCCCACTTAATTGGACCCGATTTTCTTTTATTACAAGACATCAAAAGAGTCCAGATCCACAAAGTTAACCCTAAATTGACATCTGTTTACTCCCTCTTTCATTATAAAACAATCAAAAAACCCTACAGTATGGAGACGTTCTTAGAAGCCGACACCAATTCCGATTTTCATTCCATTCTGGTCGTTTTGTTCGTCGTTCTTCCATTTTCAAAACCAAGAAGCAAAAAACCCAGAAAACCTTCGTTTCAACGTTCTTCCATTTTCAAAGCTCACCATCTCAAGCTTCATCACTGCTGAATCTCTCCCAGGCTTCTCGCCACCGCGTAGGTATCGCCCTCCTGTACTTAACATCGCCATTGTTGTTCGTCGACTCCTTCGTCCCGTTCCTTCATCCGCTTTTGTTTTGCGTTCATTGTTATTTTCGCTTTGTCCAAAGCCCTAGGATCGGAGTTTCGAATCGCAATTTCGTGTACTCCTGTCTCTAGTGGTTACGAGACGTGGGTTTGAGTTCTTTCCCCGTTCGATTTCGCCTCCTATTCTTATGAGCATGTCCCTAGACTGGTATGGACCTTGAAGTCCACGAACAGTTCGTAAGCTGCGAGGGAGAAATCTCTAGTTCCTTTATTCTGCTAACGATATTCTGGTTTTTCTACTCGGTTATCTTGTCGACCCGAAGCAATTTCGAGACACACCGTGGGTTGCTTGCTCGCACTGGTTTTTGCTATTTTGAACATCTTCACGACTAATGTTTTATCTGACTCGCTTGGGTTCTAATCTCATTTGCTAGAGTACACCTGGGGTGTATGATTTGCATATCACACGCACAGGTTCTTATTTCGGGTTGGATTCTGTTCTTTCGAACCCAGTTCCCTCTGCATATCACCTGTTCCTATTCTGCTTCTGTTTCTATACTAATCGACAGGGATGTTCGTTTGTCTTCTTATCAGAAGAATCCTCTGGTCATGTCGTGTTGAGATAGCACATGCCTACATAAATTTCTGATTCGTGACCAACATAAAACTGCGTCGCTATACTCGAGTTCTGGTCATCTTAGCATCTCCGTTTGTTTATCCAGGAACAATGTCTGATCCTTTATAATTTGCGAGCTAACCTGCTTACCTTATGTTGATTTGATCTTCTCACAGGAGAACTTATGCTCATCTCCTTCCTGGTATTTATACTCATGAACTTTCTTCACTCCTTGCGTATATATATGTATGTCTGACTGGTCTGTTGAGAGCGTTAGGTGCCTTATATGTGTGTTGTGAATATTTGTGTAGAATCTTGTATTTCCTCCCTTATAGCATCGGTGCTTATTTCTGACTTAGAGTAGCTTAAAAGAACAGAAGAATAGAAGCATGAATAACCCCCTCCTGTTTGGATCGTTAGAATAGGAAGTAATTACTTGGTAGTCTGTTTATCCACGGTTGAAAATCTGGGTGGTGTGTGCGTGCGAAAGGCTAGAGAAATGTATTAATCAAGCAACAAGTGATCTGCTGATAAAAGCGATGAGTTGGCGTTTCGACAGATGGAAAAACAACGACTATAGCAACTCTGTGGAAGGTTTGAAAAACGACTAAGTAACCCCACTTTAGGACCCGCAGATCATGTTATGTTTTTTTGTGTTGTTTGCAGCACTTAGTTTAGGCTAAAAACTCTGTTTAAGTTTCTAATTGTTTCAGAATTCATCTCAGATTGTATATAGTTATCTCCTGTATATTTATTTCCTTTTATTATGTACAGCCTTTGGGTGGTCATTGAAAGATAAAAATAGTGGAGAATAATAACTGATTAGCAACCCATACATTAGGTTTCACCTTATCATTGCTTTACTTGAGAGTTCTAGGATTGATTAAATATGCTTTGTTCTCTGGTTTTTCTGAGATTCATCCTCGCATATACATTACGTCAATAACCTCTGAGATTCAGCCCTGGGCATGTATGATTTATGGATGGCCTTTGAAATTCATGCGCACATGTATATATGGTTTATGTGGCTTTACTGAGATTCATGCCTGCACTTTGGTTTATTTCGGTAGTTTATTGTATGGGCTTGTTCTGTTTGGGTTTGCATAAACATCAGCCCAAATCTAGTCTATTTCAGATTCAGCCCATAACCGGCCAAACGGGTTGGAGCAGGTGACCATAGAAAGCCCATTAGGTTGCCCTCTTTGTGGACCTTTGAGGCCCATTTTAGAAAAGCTCTAGGGTTTGGGTATCCTCAATGCATACGGGTCCTAGACACGGTCCATTTGAGGAATACCCGTTTTCCTTAAAACTTTCCAAATCATCCCCTAATTTCAGAATAAAATGTACAATCAACAAAAATCCAATCTCTTTGTAAATACAATTAATTTTCATCCAGACACGTCTTGAGTACTTAGCCATTAGTCTCAGTTGGACTCTCACTCGGCCCATTTATTGGAAATTCATTCTCAAAGCCCAAAGAAAAACCGGCTCAATTTCATGATCACCCCCTAACCCAAATCCAACCCAGTCTGGCCCAAGCCCAAAAACCCCAAACCCGAAGCCCAAGGCCCGAACCTGAAGCCTGGCCCACTACTCCTCACACCTAGCCCATCACCCAATTTGGCCCAAATACCCACACTTGGCCCAAAGTCCATGACCCAAACACCACCTCGGCCCACAACTCAAACTCAATCTCGGCCCAAACCGCACCCAACCCAAGGCCCGGGGCTCAAACCAACCCAAGCCCACATCGGCGCATTATCCACTCTAACCCGGCCTGGCCCAAGGCCCAAAAGCTGAAACCCAAGGCCCAAAGCCCTCAAAACCCGGCCCGAACCATCTCGGCCCAAACCATCTCGGCCCAAACCATCTCGATCCAAGTCCAAGACCGGCCCATTATCAAGACTGGCCCATTATCAAGACCGGCCCATTATCAAACCGGCCCATTATCAAACCCGGCCCATTATCAAACCCGGCCCATTATCAAACCCGGCCCATTATCAAACCCGGCCCATTATCAAACCCGGCCCATTATCAAACCCGGCCCATTATCAAAACCGACCCGACCATTATCAAACCCGGCCCATTATCAAACCCGGCCCATTATCAAACCCGGCCCATTATCAAAACCGACCCATTATCAAACCCGGCCCATTATCAAACCCGGCCCATTATCAAACCCGGCCCATTATCATTCGGCCCATCACCTAGCCCAGGCCCATTCGGCCCATCACCTAGCCCAGGCCCATTCGGCCCATCACCTAGCCCAAGCCATTCGGCCCATCACCTAGCCCAAGCCATTCGGCCCATTACCAAGTCCACAAAAATCAAACTAAGTCCACAAAAATCAAACTAAGTCCACAAAAATCAAATCAAGCCCTGACCAAACGTTGACCTTGACCAAAAACGTTGACCTTGACCAAAAACGTTGACCTTGACCAAAAACGTTGACCTTGACCAAAAACGTTGACCTTGACCAAAAATGTTGACCTTGACCAAAAACGTTGACCTTGACCAAAAACGTTGACCTTGACCAAAAACGTTGACCTTGACCAAAAATGTTGACCTTGACCAAAAACGTTGACCTTGACCAAAAAACGTTGACCTTGACCAAAAACGTTGACCTTGACCAAAAACGTTGACCCAACTTTGACCCTTCCTGATTTTAACCCAACCCGATTTCAGCTCAATTCATTCAAACCTAAGTCAATTCAAACCCAATTCATTCAGCCAAATTCAATTCATTCCAAGCCATTTGCAATGCATCCGCTCTCAATTTGTAAATTTCATTCGATTTCAAACCATCTTTTTATTCAATTTTCACCAAGTTTTCAAAAGAAACTATTTTTGTGGAATTTAAAAGGAAAAACTCTTCTCACATCTCAGAAAACTCTTCTCAAATGCAGAAAGTTCTTCTCACATATACAGAAAGTTTTCTCCTAAAAACGTTTCTCAAAATCAGTGTTTCTTCGTCGAGAATTCCGAACAACTTCAAAAGTTTTCTAACTTAGTTTTCAACTCAAATAAAACCGTTTTCGGGGAGCAAGTAATGTCTAACCCCTTCAAAACATTTCCTCCATGGTTAGAACACCACTTGTCTTCCTTCCCAAAAATAAAAATCCGAGGCGGGGCACTGGGGTCATAACCTCCCTTGTCGCAGTCTGGATCTCTTTAGGCGGGGCATTAGGGTGACAAACCTCCCCTAATTGCAGCCTAGATTTCTACAAGGCGGGGCGCTAGGGAAGTAACGGCCTTCCTAGTTGCAGCCGGGATTTTAGAATCGACTAACTCCCTTCCATTCGATTTCAATGTTTTTGGTTTTTAACGTTTTAAAACCCGGGAGTTAGAGACGTTATTAGGGTTCGACCGAGAACATCTCATTCATGATGTCTCTCTGAATCCTATTTTTCGACATAAATTCATTGCCCCATCTTTCGAGCCTCGGCACTTTCTATTAATAAAGTGTCGTGTTCGAGGGGGTACATAGGGTAATCCCTTGGGATTATCCGCCCTTTTTTCACCGAAATTTGTTTTCAGTTTTAAAACTTAAAAGAGAGACAATTCCGAATAAACCAATCCAACATTTCCATTAGAGCTCTAGGACCTTTAAACACTTCTTAATCCTCCTCCGAACCAACTCTAAGCCACCTAGGACCTCCAATTCTTGAAGTCTCTTAGAAGCCTGAAACATCTTCGAAACCTGAATACACCAACCGACCCGAATACCCCTTAACCCCACAACACGACTAGAACACTTCCCAAACACTCAAATCTTCTTTGGCTCCCACAAAAATTCAATCCGTCAGACTCCAAGTCTTGTCTATTCACTCAACCTCAGACTTTCCCAAATCTTCATTCTATCCTCATACGAACTCACTCATTCTTTTCCTTGGCGCTAGCTTGGCAGAAAAGCTCGCCCCATCCACCCGTTTTCTCTCCTCCTGTCCTAATCCTGTCCTTGGCTTTTAAATGAATCTCTCTAAAAGGTTTTGAAAGAAGACAATCCCGACAATTGGAGACCGAGGTTTCCTCGGGCACCAATCCGAAGTCGTGGTCGTTGCCACTTCTAAGGGGTGTAACCCAGTGCGAACCCACACAGAATCTCTGGTATGATCAGATAAGTCCTATCCATAGGTAACAAATCATCAGAGTCAACCAACGGTTCTTAGAACCCGATCTTCCTTCCTAGTTATCATAGGTCAAACTAGGTGGCGACTCTAGTCAATTCCGCCTTATAGAGGCATAAGTCCGCGTGGGGCCCATTGAGAGCGGGTGTAGTGCACACTTGCATTCCCCTTTATGCTTTCTGGGAAAGACGGACGATCAAGTAGGTATTTGAGGGCTGCCATGTATAACGGGTTTTCACCCTCCACAGAATGGCATTTTCTGAGGTCTTGGCCTCTCAGTCAGACTATATTTAGATAGACCCCCCTCATACCGAAAAATCACCCTCCACAATGGGTAGCATCCCGGATTGGTGAGTCAAGTAAATCCCGGAGGTGGGACGGAGTAGTCCCCAGGGCCGGAGGTCCCGACGACTTAACATGAGTAAGAGTAAGAGTAAGTAAGTATGTAGTATGAGTATGTATGCGTATGTATGGAGTAACGAGTAAAAGAGTAATCTCCACCCGATTAACCCGGGTGGACCAATGAAGCTAACAAGTATTGTATATTGTGTATGTATGTGTAATTCGGAAAAAGGTAAGTATGTATTGGATGGTTTACGTTGTATTCCTTGTATGTAATGAAGTGTATGAATGTATGTATGCTTGCGTAAGTATTATTGTACTGTGTACAAGAGCATGTATGCATGTATGTTTAAATGAAAATGAACTGCATGTATTCGACCAAGTGGTCGGCGTACCCTCACTAGTACGCGGGGTATGCGGTTATCATGCTCGGCGAAAGCTGACCCCTTCGGGGGAACGTTTTTAGTGTGCAGGTACCGAAGCGGATGTGGTCAAGGTAAGAGACCGGAGGCACACCCTGGTATTTAGCAGCAAGTAGCTTGTGAGGAACGGGTAGTAAGTAGTCTCTTAGTGAGTACGTATGAACTTGGAAGAGGTAGTATACTTGTATAAGGATCTTAGTAAACTCGGTATGTGGATTGTATTGTATTGTATTTGAAGTATTGTATCGAATGGAAGATTGTAGCATTTATTGGTTTACGGAGTGTGTATGGTAGATATGTAACACTCGGGATTCCGGTCCATCAGACCGATGTTGTATGTAGTAGCAGTAGCCTTGTTACTCACGTGGGTGACTAACGGCATTGTATCACCCTCATTATGTAAGTATGTATCCGCTGCGTGTATCTGATGTGTAAGGAGATTGGACGGCAAGCACAGCATTAATGGTAGGGGTGTTACAATCGTTTTGTTATTTTATTACTCTGTGTTCGTTATTTGCTTTGAATTAATTGAAAACCTGAAAAAGTGACAATTTCCCGTTTTCTTAGTTTAATTTAGTTTCTCAGTTAGATTAATAATTTGTCAGTTAATTGAACGAGGTCTCTGAGTTCGACAACCCACTTAATCACTATACCCGCAAAATGATAGGTACACTGCCTAGGTAGAGATAGTAACATATTTCTACTAACACATGGCAACCAAGCTCTATGACAAATTCTTGCCTCCAAGTCGCACCCTGGAGATGATCGCCGAGATTTACAATTTCAAACAACCTGGCTCGGAGAACATCTGTGAAACTTGGGACAGATTCAAGGGGTTGCTACGCACGTGTCCACACCACGGACTCACCAAGGAACAACTATCTCAGTTGTTCTACAAAGGATTGGTCAATCAATGCAAAACGATGATCCTATCCTCCCTTGGTGCATACATACTGAAGAAGCCTGGAGATCAATTCCTCAGTGGAATTGAATCTATTGCGAAGAGATTAGAGATTGGGCCACAGGTGGAACCAGGGGTAGTACCGCTGGTGTATATCAAGTGGGCGAGGGCGACGCCAAATTTGAAAAATTAATGCAAAGTCATGAGCAGTTGTTGGAGAGCAATACTCAAACGTCCACGAAGGTTAGCGCTCTACAGAAGGTGATGGAGCAATTAGCAATGAGTAAACTTCCTCAACAAGCGAATTGTGGTTAGTGCACGACCACACGCTCAGGGCCCTGACATGCCAGACTTTCAAAATGCTAAGGAAGTCAACTATGTGAGCAATCAAGGGTACAGGAAGCCATGCAACAGGGGAACCAACCCCCTCACAACTTCCAAAGTCAAGCCGGTTACCAGGGAGGTCAGAGGCAATATCGACCATCCCATCCTGCATCATCATCAGAGGCTGAAATGGCTGAACTTCGAGACATGATGTCAGCCCTGATGAACAAATCCCAAGATGCTCACAACGAGATCTCGACCATTCGCAAGGAACATAAAACGTTGCAGTTGCAGTTGCAGTTGCAGCAACTTCTGGCGCAAGCTAGACAGCAAGGTCAACTCCCGTCCCAAACTCAAACTAATCCAATGGAGCATGCGAATTCGGTTACTATCCTGTCAAAGATCTCGGATGATGCCAAGTAGCCTAAAAGGCTAAGTGTAGGGCGGTTCCTCCTCATGTAATTCTCACCATAGGGGAGTCCCTCTATCTTTATTTTGTCCCTTTATTTATTATTGGTTTTATTTTAGTTGTCTTCTTTTTAGTAGTTCCTTTTTAGTTTTTTTTTAGTTCATTAAAAAAACAAACAAAAAAACAAAAAAAATTCCTTTTATTTTGACCACTGGGGACAGTGTTCCTGCCAAGTGTAGGGCAGGGACCCCCCTTTTAAAAATTAAAATAAGTTTTGTATATAATAATATGCATAATTTGTGAGTTTTGTCAATGTTTTACTAATCTTTTTGCATGTTCTTGATTGAGATAAGATTAGAAATGAATAAATGCTTGTTCTCTCAAGAGGTAAACTTTCTAATGACTTGTAGATTCCTGTTTTTAACTTTTTGATTCTTTTTATTTAACATGAGTATATGATCTATCTCCTAATTCTTTCCTTTATGTACTTCTGGGTAATATTTCTTTCCTTTTTCAAACTGTGAAAAGTCTTTTGGGTGAAAATCTTAAAAAGGGTTTTTGTGAAGAAAAAAAGAGAAGAAGAAAGAAGAAAAGAATGAAAACATCTTCTTCCAAAGGAAAAGCATTATATTCCTTGAGGTTAAAAAATTTTTGCCTCAAAATAGAATTGAGAGTTTTTCCTTTTGTTTTTCTCCTAAATTCCCTGTTCTTCAAATGCAAAAAAAAAATCATGGTTGATTCAGAAACCCTTGCAAAATAGGGTGAACATAAAAACCATTGATGAGGGTCTTAGCCACATTTAGAAACTCTTGAAAAATAGAGCTGAATGATGGAAACCGAAAAAAAAGATTACAAAATCCCTTATGCAAACTAGCCCAAAAGTTTTTGATCGGTTTTGAAATTCTTTGTGTTTATACCCATTAGTATGTTTCGGATAGAATAAGGAAGTTTTAGTGATACTTATGGAATAGAGTCAGATAGTTGGGAATATGCATCTAATTGTCATTCTAGAGTTTATCTATTTTGTGCATAAGTATTTATTCCTTTCTAATCTATTTTGCTCGAGGACTAGCAAAAGGTAAGTGTAAGGCCTTGATAAGCCGTAGACTTATCATATTTTATGCACTAGATTTATAAGTATATTATCATAAATAAGGTTAAATAGTTAGTATTTATATTATTTTATGCGTAAAGTCTATTATGTATGTTCAGAATTATGTTTTGTGTATTTTCTATGTTAGGAATAAATTTCTGACCAAATAATGAAGTACTGCCGGATATGGTACTGGATCGTTCATACACGGCAGGGAGTACAGAGCAAAACGGATGTAATGCCGGACATGGTGCCGGGTACACCTAGCCGGCACAAGTCAAGAGTCGTTCCTCTTCGTCAACAGTTAGAAGTTATTTCCCACGTGACAAATGTTGATGTCGGGTATAGTGCCGGACATCCCCTGTCCGGCACATGCAGCGTTTCGCGGGATTTGGCCGTTTCAACCGTTGACAGTTACACACATTTTTAATATGGTGCCGGATGACTTGTATCCGGCATGGACCCGGCATATCAAAGATTGGAGCTCTATAAATAGGCCAGAGTCTGCGTCAATTGACACACTTCAACATACCAAATCACTCCATTCACACTACATTTCCGCCCACATTCCTTTGTTGGTGTCCAAGGCGTTTCTACGAATCCATCCACAAGAAGAAGAGAAGATTTCCTTTTCGGGTTAAGGCTATGTTCAATCTTCTTCTCCCTTATGTATTTCTTATTTATATGAGTGGATGGTGAAGTAGGAATCCTTGTTAGGTTTTGGTTAGGGAATAATTCATTTTATGTAAACAATATGATTATCTCAATACAAATTCAAGCGTTCATTAAGATTCTGGTTCTTATGGCAAGTGAATTAGTTGATCACTCATTCTCTTTATGCAAATTCTACTTGAGAGGAAAAAGCCCAAGAGAATGATAGGTTAGACAAATCTTGGTGGTCTTTAACATTGTCTTTTGCGCCTCAGCGGGAGCAGGACTTCAGATTGCGAATTAATCCATCTTCCCCCATTTCCTTGTTCATTTCGTGGCATGACATATGCTCGATTTGTTAATAGGCGATGAGTTTCTTGTTCGAAGCAAGAGTGTGGTTTTCACCATATGAACGTGCCGGATGCACTGCCGTGTGCTTCCTGTCCGGCAAATTCAAGACTTTGAATATGCCGTGCATCTGGTGTCCAGCAGGACATCTGGCGCATTCATGTTGGTTGGTTAAGTTCGTGTCTTGAAGTTGCATTGCGTGATCATGTTGGTACTTAGGTTGATGTAATCCCAAACCTCGCATTTAGTTAGAATTATAGTTAATTAATTGTCACTTACATTTCCCCCCTTTCCTTTTTATTTAGAATAGGTTATTACCGGGATTAGGACTAGTTTTCTGTAAGTCCCTTGGGTTCGATAGTCTCGGTCGTAATATATTTACACTATACTCCGACTGGGTTTTATTTGCTACCCGTAGTAGAGTTGTAGGATTAGTTTATTCTTTTCATTCTTTTATTATTTTTTTCTTTTGTATATCCCTTTTATCCCTACAATTTTCATGTTAGCAGTATGCCACCACAGAGAGCAGTTGAGTTCGAAATCAACCTTGTACCTGGTACTGGTCCCATTGCTAGGGCACCATACCGTATGGTACCTGCAGAAATGACTGAGCTTAAGGAGCAATTGCGTGACCTTCTCGACAAAGGGTTTATACGCCCGAGCGTATCATCCTGGGGAGCACCGGTCCTCTTCGTGAAGAAGAAGGACGGTAGCCTCTGCCTCTACATCGACTACCGCGAACTGAATACGGTCACTGTAAAGAACAAGTACCCATTGCCACGCATCGACGACCTGTTCAATTAGTTGAAGGGAGCTTCAGTCTTCTCCAAGATTGACCTCCGATCCGGATATCACCAGATTGCTATCAAAGAGCAAGACATTGAGAAAACAACATTCTGAACGAGATATGGCCACTATGAATTCACGGTGATGCCATTCGGTTTGTCTAACGCACCAGCCAAATTCATGGACTTAATGAATCGGTTATTCAGTGATCAACTGGACACTTCAGTAGTAGTATTAATTGACGACATTCTCGTGTATTCGAAGTCAGCAGAAGAACATGGAAACCATTTGAGAAGAGTACTTGATACACTGCGCGAGAACCAGCTGTATGTGAAGTTCTCCAAATGCGAGTTTTGGCTAGATCAGGTATCTTTCCTCGGTCATGTCATCTCGAGCGCGGGTATTTCAGTAGATCCATCCAAAATCGAAGCAGCACGATCATGGCCTAGACCTAAGACTGTTACCGAATCTGGAGCTTTCTTGGTCTAGCCGGTTATTACAGGAGGTTTGTAAAGAACTTTTCTAAAGTCGCTAAGCCCATGACGTCATTGATGAAGAAAGATGCACCGTTTGTGTGGACAGACAAGTGCGAGGTATCCTTCTAGAGCCTAAAAGACTCATTGACCTCAGCGCCAATTCTCACACTTCCAGAGGGCACAGAGGGATTTGAGGTGTATTGTGATGCATCTGGCAAGGGCATGGGATGCATACTCATGCAGCATGGCAAGGTAGTAGCTTACGCCTCTCGCCATTGAAAAAGCATGAGAAGAATTACCCGACACACGATCTAGAGTTAGGAGCCATTGTCTTCGCCCTGAAGATATGGTGACACTATCTCTATGGGGTAAGCATCACCATCTACTCCGACCACAAAAGCTTACAGTATGTATTCACACAGAAGGAATTGAATCTGAGATAGAGAAGATGGATGGAGTTTCTATAAGATTACGACATCAACCTCTAGTATAAAGAAGGGAAGGCAAACGTTGTAGCCGACGCCCTGAGTCGTCGAGCACACTTTCTCCATTCGCTACTCGCTTCTTCTAGCTTGGTTGACGAGCGAGACGCTCAGTTAAGCGACCCTTACTTCATAGAGATCAGACGAAAATCACAGAGGGTACCTTCGAGAATCGAAAGTACGACTTCAAATTGCATGAAGATGGTCTGATCCGGTTGAATAGCAGATTATGCGTCCCCCGAAGCAATGTGAGCTAAGGGATCACATTTTGCGAGAGTCACACTATTCTACATTGTCCGTCCATCCGGGAGCCTCTAAGATGTACAAAGACATGAAGAGATACTTCTGGTGGTCAGGAATGAAATCCGACGTGACTGAGTATGTTCTGAGGTGCCTCACATGCAAGAAGGTGAAATTCGAGCACCAAAGACTGGGAGGAATGGTGCAATCTATGCCCATTCTGGAGTGGAAATTCCACAATATCTCCATGGAATTTGTTGTAGGACTCCCACCTGCCAGGGGAGGACTCAACATGATCTGGGTAGTAGTCGATCGCCTCACCAAGGTTGCCCGATTCATACAGATGAAGGACACTTGGAAGGTGGCAAAGCTCGCTGAGCTATTCGACAAGGAGATCATTAGACACCATGGAGTCCCGAAAACCATTGTATATGACCGCGACACCAGATTTCTTTCGAGATACTGGAGGGCGACACGGGAAGCGCTGGGTACCGAGCTGAAGCTTAGTACCGCCTTCCATCCACAGACCGACGGTCAGACAGAAAGGACCATCCAAACACTCGAGGACATGCTTAGAGCATGTGCCTTTGACTTCTAGGGAAGCTAGATTGATAAGCTTCATCTTATCAAGTTTTCGTATTATAATAAATAGCTATCACAACCTTCGCTTAAGATGCGCCATTCCAAGCTTTGTATGCGTGAAGACCCTGCCATACCCCGTTGTGTTGGGATAAGTCAAGCGAAGCGGTCATATAATGGACCGGAGTATCTTGAAAGTACAAGCGAAGTGCAACAAATTCGAGCTAATATGAAGAAGCCCAAGATAGACTAAAGAAAATCCTATGCGATGTACGACGACGCGACCTTGAGTTCGCCGTGGGCGACCAAGTGTTCTTGACGTTTCACCTATGAAGGGGTATTCCGATATTTGCCAAAAGGGCATAGCGCAGCCCGAAATTTGTAGGCCAGTACACGATTACTAAGAGATTGGAGCTGTGGCTTATAGGCTAGCATTACCTGAAGAATTGGGGGACATGTTCATGATGTCTTTCATGTATCACAACTCAAGAAATACATAGACGACCTTCTCACGTATTAGCAACCGCGGCAGGGCAGCTATCCCTAGAGCCGACGATTGAGATATGTCGAGACTCCACTGCGAATCCTTGATACGAAGACGAGAGACACTCGCCATAAAATCTGTACGAGGGTGAAGGTCTTGTGGTCTAACCACGATGTCGAGGAAGCGCTTGGAATTAGAAGACGCCATGAGGCGAAGTACCAGATTTATTTGTAGACTAGCTAGTCTAGTATCCCGTATAGTACGGAGGGTACGGACGTACCCTTTAAGGGGGTAGAGCCATTTGCTTTTGTATTGCTTCGGGATAGGCATTGCATAGTATGTATGTATCGTAATACATTATTGGCACATGTAGTGCTAATTGTATTTGTTGGCACAAGTGTAGTGCTAAGTAGTATTTAGTATGTTGTACAATGAGTAACGATAATTGTGTTGTACGGTACAACGACACGAATGGTAATAATGGGAACGTATTGTGAATGGTAATGTGGAATGTGTAAATTGTATTGTGTGTTGTATTTGAATTGTGTATGTTTGCAGTGTAGGAATTGCGAACACCTTGTAAGGAGGGTAAAGTGCATTGTGGCAATTGGTTTGCCAAATGAGTAAATAGTAAACCGTAATCCTTGAGCAACTTTAAGGGCAAAATTCCTTAAGGGGGGTAGATTTAAATACCCCGTAATAAAAATAGTGATTAATTAGCTAATAAGTATTTTAGGAGGCTTAATTACACCTAAATAAACATGAGGGAACAAATCCCGAAGAAAACGGATCCTTAAAATGGATTAAAAGCACAAACGAACCTTAAAGCGCGTTTTTTCAAGGAAACGGGAAAACGCGACTTTAAGCGGGTTAAATAGACTCGTAATAATTTGGTCAACCAATTAGTCATTAATAAAATTAATGAAGATTTAGAACCAATAAAATAAACTAAATGAGAAAATTCCGGAAAACGGGTTCCGGTTAGTAAAAACGTAGAAACCGGGAAGTTGTGGGGTTGAGAGTGTAAATAAGCTAAACTAATGTGTCCACATTTGAAAAAAAAATCAGGAATTGTGTGTGTGTGTGTGTGGGTGTTGGCCGGCTCACTCACTCCCCCCTTCTCTTTAATTGGCTTTTAGTAACAAAAGGACAAATGAAATAAGTAAAAGCAAAAGGGGTTACTCTCTCTCCTACCCTCCTCTCCTCTCACGGTTTGCTCTCCTCCTTCCTTCTGATTTTTCCCTCCTTCCTCAGCCGTTAATGGCAATTTGAGAAACCACCACCAGCACCCTTCTTCTCTCCCCATTTTTGAAGGACCAAATCAACTCAAATTCTACAAAAATTACACCATTGGGTTCCCCTCCTCTTGAGCTTCATTTTCCACCTTTCAAAGTTGAAAAGCTCACACTTCTCCACCATGGCTGTAGCTCATTTGGAGTTTGAAGACTACCATTTGAAGCCCCTTCATTCTCTTGTCATTCTAAGGTAAAAATAGTCTTGAAACTCCATCTTTTTCCAGCCCTCTTTGAAAACCAAAAATTTCAAGTGAGCCCTTGTTTTGTGCCTTGTTCTCCAGCCGGTTTTGGCTTCTCCATTGGTGCTGGAATCTCGCTCTCTTGATAGCCAAGTACTCCACTTAGAGATTGAAGGTAATACTCTTTTAAAAGTTTTAAACCTTCTTAAAGTTTAGGGCTGATTTTATGGTTGAGAACACCATTAGAATGCTCATTAGTATATTTTTATATGGGCTGTAGCATTATCGGTTGTGTGAGGAAGAACAAGGAAGAAAGAAGAAAGCAAGAAATAAAGGAAAAACTAGAAATATAAGGTAATTACTCTTCCCTTGAGCTAGTTTTATGTATTGTATTTGTAATAGATTTTTAAAGGCTGGAATGAGTAATGTATAAGGTTATGAGTAGTAGTTATGTTGTAGTATAATGAATAAGAGAATAAAACTGTTTTGAAGCTTGTAAATGATGAATAAAAGCTTGGGAAAACCTTGGGGAATAAATGTGTATGTGTAGGAAATTAATTTGTGTTGTAGTATGTGGAATAGGGTAGTGTTTGTAAATGAATGTGTGAGCTGAAATATGTGGGCAAAGTGAAATTATAGGGGAAACTCTATCAAATTTTATCTAGGAATGAGAAGACTTAAGTGTTTAGGGAGAGGGAATAACCTAGACAATAACTAGGTGTGTTTTGGTACTTGTTGTGAGTGATTAATCACCTTGGAAACAGATTAGAGGAAGAGCTAGGTAATGGAGTGGAGTGTGGGTGGGTGGAAGATAATGCATTTTGAATGCTAGAAGTGGCATTGGTAGAGGGATTAATGGATGGTAAAAGTTGTTTTAAAAATCTGTGGCATTTAAGAACAAAAACTAGTATTAGTGCTGGAATGAAAGTGAGAAAATTGTGTAAGTTGAAATGGAAATGAGTAATGAGCTTAGTAGGTGGGTTAGAGAAGTTTAGTGCATCAAAATTAGTGTTAAACATGTAGGGAATGCTTTGGGGAAGATTAGGAAAGCAATGGGTGAAGAATGAAGCAGAAAAACAAAGTAAATTATGGAAGTACTGGGCTGGACCGACCTTGGGACCGTACTTAGCAAGGTCGGTCGAGCCTTAAATTGCAAAGACGGAAGTCTACTGACTTCGACTGACCTTGGGACCGAACTTGACAAGGTCGGTCGAGTCTAAATTGTGAAGCCAGAAGTCACTGACTTCGACCGACCTTGGGACCGGACTTGGCAAGGTCGGTCGAGTCATAAATTTCGAACCCAGTAACACACTGACCTGGACCAACCTTGGGACCGAACTTGGCAAGGTCGGTTGGGCCTGAATTTTCCAGTAACATAACTCACTGACTTCGACCGACCATGGGTCCGACCCTAGGTAAGGTCGGTCGAGTCATTAAAAAATAAAAATAAATAATCATAGTAATCATATGTGTATATAATATATGTCCATATATATATAGTAGCACACCATTAATGGAGCAATAATGGTAAGAAAGTAAGTACATGAGTAAGAAAGCAAGTTTAAGAAATAATGAGAAAAGAATGAGTATCATAATCAAGTATGAATTGTAAGAACTAGTGAGTATATAATGGAAGTAGTAATGGAAGAATGAGTTGGGTCAATAATAGATCATTGACCATACAACTCCATGTATGTTATAGGAATCGAATAGTTGAATTCCGAAGGGAAACCGGAAGTACGAGTACGGTGAACGGTATGATTTTCTCATGCCCCGTATGCTACCTTGGTTACTCTGATTTGTGTGTTTATGTGATCACCTAATAAGATAAATGCACGAACGGGTTTTAATGCACTTACTTGTGTTTGCGCTATATTGTTCTTGTTGTATTATCTTGAACATTTAGTTTGTATAATTCATGAAATGAATGGATGAGAATGAAGTGTATGTGTAACTTGTGGTGTAGTGTATTGACCTATGGTACGGAAGTAATGACTTCTACTAATTCCTAACTACCTAACCTTCTAACCTGAGTAATTGGTAAAAATGGAATGAGTAGAAGTCCGATATAGTTTCGGCCACGCGTGAGGATAAGGAAACACAAGAGGTTGGATCCGAATCCTGGCCTTAATCTTTTCCATGGACCAAACCCCTTAAATGGGTAGCATCCTGGATTAGTGAGTCACCCTAAAGCCCGGTGGTGGGATATAGTAGTCCCTGCCCGGAGTTCATACCGACTTGACTTGAGTAAGTAAGTAAGTAAAGTATTTGTATGAGTAATGGTCTTGACTAGTGTAAGTCATTGACCACGAGTAAAAGAGTAAAGTACACCCGATTAACCTGGGTGAGTAAAGAAGCAAACAAGCCTTGTGTATGTATTGGAGAAGTGTATCTCCGTATTCCGGTAAGTACGAATGGTTGACTTGCATTGTCTACCTTGTGTGTATTGAATGATTGTATGTATGCTCTGTGATATAATTGTAACATTGAGTATAAAAGCATGTATGTATGTGTGAATAAAACGAACAGCATGTATTCGACCAAAGTAGTCGGCATACCCGCGTTAGCACGCGGGGTATGCGAATTTCATATGCAGTGTTTTGCTGAGCCCCTTGGGGCACTGTTTTTATTTTACAGGTACCCGTGAGATTTGAAGGTCGTGGTAAGACCTTGATGAATTTTTTTTAGAGTAGTTAGTAGATTTGAATGGTGTACTGAGTTGTACACGGCTTAACGCCTTTTTGAGTAGCCGGTGTACCATGTGGTACACCCTTTTGAGAGAATTGAATTGTGAAACTTAGCATGAGTGGGGGAATGTATAAACTCCTAATTTTTGAATAGACTTGTAAAATTGGGATGTAATTCGTATACTTTTAGATACTCGGTAATCAAGGTTGTAAGTAAGTATTGGAAGTGTATTGTAAGTATTTTGTTACTCGGTATATCTTAATCGCCAAACCGTTACTGTAAGTAGTAGAAGCCTTGCTAGTCTTGGAATGGCTAACGGCGTTGCATCACCCGCCGAGAGTATGTAAGTATCCGCTGCGTGTAGAGTAATTATGGAGATGATTAAAGGACAATGGAAGTATTAGCGGTTGGGGTGTTACACGTCCACACATTGTCCTAACACAACCCGCGCACATAGTCATAGCAACGCCCGTGCATAGCACAACCAGCGTTCGTGTTATATGCCTAGCGCATGTAGCCACAGCCCAGGGCCCATGTCAAGCATCGCCTTGCGCATGCAGTCACAACCAGTGCCCGAATATCACACAGCCAGCACCCATGTCATGCAATGTCGCGCCTCGTCATGACAACTACTTGTCAAGGGGTCTCTGCTTACGTTGTGATTAGCTCTTTTCCCTTGTCATGGCCGAGCAATGAACCACCTTGGCAACCTCAATGCCTAAGGATGTCTGGTCATGCCTGTCATAGCACGCCGGCTACCGACATGATACCACATAACAGCACGAAGCTATTTCCACCCACTTCTCATACATGGTGAGCCTAGCTCACGAGCCAAGTCCTATACTTACCCACCTCATCAGGTTCCCGTGCATAACAACGTGTCAGGGCCTCGAACCCATCACTTGTCACCGTTGTGTCATCGCCAACCTCATGACACGGCCTGGACGTTAGGCCCCCGAGACGCATCCTTGCCCAAATGGCGAAGCCCGGCTTCCCACGCTAGCAAGAGCCTTACACTTGGTTAAATATGGTGTCACTGAGCTTAGCACATTCACTCTAGAGACGAGAACTGTAACATAGATCCTTTTTGATAACAAAATTTATGTTGTCGGAGTAATGGAAATTTGGACTGAGGACCTTGGAGATAGCTTATCGATGACAAATCGGGAGCCAAAATTAACTCCGGTGGCCAGGCGCCGGAGGAACACGGTGGCACTTTGCTTCAGCAAGCAATGTTGGAGAATGAAACGGTGATGCCATTAATTTAGGAGCAGGATGACACTGTTATTCAAGTCTTTCATACTTTCATGGAGCTATGGGATGTGTACAAACATGCATATGGCGGGGCATACATGGGAAATACAGTCGGCGAGGAAAGGATTTTGTTAGGAAATAAAAACTGCTTTCTTACTTGTGGTGAGTAGCTTCCGAGTTGCAGATTAAAGTTCCCATCTCTATCTGATAATTATTATAATAACTCTATAAGCTACAAAGACCAAGAGGAGGCTGCCGAAAGATTTACCCAATCGCCTCTTTCTCTTCCTTGTGTAAATAATTATAATAATAATATGCAAATCCACATGCAAGAAGACTCCAACTCAGATAGTTCATCAAATATGGAAGATGAATATGGACTGATATCTCCCGCAGAACAAAACCACAATTGGCAAGTGGTACCGCAGGTAACCCATTAGTATAACACTTCAGATTATTTGTCGATAGTTCAAGATCAAAAAGAGAATTAGTTAAGTAGCATTGGCCTGGTTATTAGCCCAAATAAGGGGCAACCCACCCCAGTTGATTCTAGGTCCCTACCAGGAATTGATTTACAAGTCGATATTTCACCAAATAAAACAGATTCACAGAACGTCAAACAAAACTAGCAACATGTAAGAAGAGCTAGCACACCAGTGTCAGGCCATCAGCTCAAGCAAGACAATGTTTTAAGTATGGCCAGCGCCTACGGATCAACTATCCATATCCAAGCAAGTCTCTTGCCAACATCGATCGTATACTCAGGCAATATGGTAAGGCAAGAAGAACAAACAAGAATTGAAGGCGATAATAAGAAATGAAGAAAAGATCTCTTTGACTTATTCTACACCAATCTTGTGATCTAGTCTAAGGACTTGAAGGGATTTAATAGACCTTGATGAGTTCAGGACCGGATGGAGAGTAAACTATCGAAAGTGTAAGGTTGTAGTCGGAAACTTGAAGAACGTCACAAAAGGAGGCAATATTTTGACAGAATAGAGATAGTGACCAATATGCAAAGATCAGTCTTTCTAAGAAGATTCAGAAGGAATGCCAGATCAGTAAAAGTGCATAGGATTCAAGAATAGCACGACCGAGTTTATTGCCTTGTTATATCAGTTCTTCAAATTGTTGTATTTTTGTTTTCGAGTTAAATGTCCTCTTGGCTGGAAGAAATCCCTAGATGTATAAACCAGTTTTCTGGTTAATTGCTACATTTGTAGCCCACTGATAAAAAAACACTAACTTAATATATATTAGAAAAAATAAACATTATTAGAGAAACGTCCGATCTCAAACCAGGAAATAATATCATTTCGCATTCATCTTGTTTCGTATTTCTCATTTCAGTGACTCATTATATCCGAGTATGTGTTCGAGACTTTCACGAATTTCTTTGAATCTTAGGTTCTATCTACGGATGTGGCGATTTGGGTTGATGGGTGGGGTTGAAGCTCACCCATACCCAATCCGATTAAAATTGTATTGACCTATATCCGATCCAAAAATAACGGGTTATGAATTATCAACCCATACCCAACCCATATAAAATCATTAAACCCAAACCTAATCCGTTTAACCCGTTTAAATACAAATATTTTGATTTTTCTACAGAATGAACGGTCATCCCTAAAAACATGCAGATGACACTCATTTATTTCGAATTATTGTGTGTCGTTTTTCCAAATGTAAACATTCTGTTAAATGGGTCAAGAATCTTAACGATATCCGTTATTTGTGCAGATGGTGTGAACGGTGGCGTTTGTGTGACTGCAAGAATGAATGACATATTACTTAGCTTTTTTATCTGTGACAAAGAACGAGTTTCATTTGATGGTCATGAAAAAAAAGGGAAAATTCACGAGATACCCCTGTTTTCTTTCGTAATTCACAATATACCCCTGTGATTTTAGTAATTTAACTTTAAACATGCTTAAATGTTGTCCAAAATTGATGAAACTTTACATGGACGATGCTAAAATGTATATTTTGGTCCAATATCAAATTTGAAGTTTTTTATGCTCACATGTGACCTGTGGAACCCAATGAACAGTCACATATTCATTGGGTCCCACAGGTCACATGTGAGCTTAAAAAGCTTTAAATTTGATATTGGACCAAAATATAATACTTTAACATCGTCCATGTAAAGTTTCACCAATTTTGGACAACATTTAAACATGTTTAAAGTTGAATTACGAAAATCACAGGGGTATATTGTGAATTATGAAAGAAAACAGGGGTATATCGTGAATTTTCCCAAAAAAAATCTCAGCACCCTTTTGGTCATGTCAGATTCGAGTAAAATATCATAAGCGGAGTTAATGACACTTCACCACCGTATTTTCTTGTTGGTTTTGACTTGAAATAATAACAGCATTTCAGTTTGAGGACATGGACAATCATTGTAGCTGTAAGATAGTACTACTACTTAGGATATCAGTCAGTAAGGAGCAACTAGCACTGATTTATTTGTTGATGGTGATACAAAAAGTTCACACTGTTATGGTCATGGTAGAATCGCGTTCGACTGCAGCGTGCAAACGCAACTAAACTTGCGTTCAGATAGAGGTGACTGCTGTTATCAAATGGGAGTTAACATCTCAATCACAGTTATAATTTTGTCCAATTAGAAAGTGTCACCTATTGTCTACTTTTTAAAAAAAGAGCTTAATTTTTTATCGCGGGTATAGAACGCGGCCTTAGATGCACAGCAGAAGCAGATCTACTTTCCCATCCGCTTAGCATTTCCTTGGGTTAATCGTAAGATAAGAGTGTATATCTGCTGAAGATAATTCAAGTTTATTTTTTACTGTTTCCAGGTAAAAGTGAAGGTTCTATGGATTGGGACAAGACATGGTCAAACTTCAAAAACAAGGGAAAAAGAGCTTCACATCACAGTTTAACCCTAACAAGTACGTGAGTTAGAATCCTAGGCGTTCGAACTACCCACTCTCGAAGAGGTTATTAGATAGTAGGGAAATTTCACGATATACCCCCGAGGTTTAAGCGAATTTTATGAGATACTCTTGAGGTTTCATTTTCATTACGAGATACCCCTGAGATTTCATTTTCTTTACGAGATACCCCCGAGGTTTCATTTTCGTTACGAGATACCCCTGAGGTTTCAATTTTATTACGAGATACCCCTCCGTTCAAATTCGAATATATTATAATTTTCATATCCTTAGTTTACCCTCCACCATATGCCCCTACAATAACATCAAAAATGTATGATCAAAGTTTTATTAAAATTTAAGACTTAAATAAAATACACAAAAAAATTAAAGATCATATAAAATTTGAAAACAATTTTAAAAAATGAATATAATTAAATAAACAAAAACAAAAAAGTTAAATAAATGGAAATGACTAAAAAATAATAAATTGTATTATTTTGAAAAATGAACATAAATTGTAAAAGTGTTACAGATGACTTAAAATCATAAAAAAATTATAACAATAATATGAAAAATATTAAAAGTAACAATTTCATATATCTACATAAAAGAAAAACTCATTATTTAAAATTAAAAATAAGTATAATTAAAAACCATAAAATATGATCATTTCTTATGATTATTGATGTCAAATAATATGTTTGTTAGTAAAATTTTATTTAACAAAATTATTCAATAATTTCTTATATTTAATGTAATTGTTATAACTTTTTTATGATTTTATGTCACCACAATAATAGTTTTTAAAATTATGTAAAAATGTGTGTTTTTAAAATAAATTAATTTTATTGTTTAGTCATTTATTTTTATTTTTAAAATTTTAAAACTTTAACTATTTTTGTTCACGAGATCATATAAAATTTAAACTCCATTATTAAAAATTTGAATAAAAATTATACTTATTTGACATCAATAATCACAAAAAATGATCATATTTTATGGTTTTTAATTATACTTATTTTCTAATTTTAAATAATGAGTTTTTTATGTACATATATGAAATTGTTACTTTTAATATTTTTCATATTATTGTTATAATTTTTTTATGATTTTAAGTCATACATAACACTTTTACAAAAAAAATAAAATTTTATATGATCTTTAATTTTTTTTGAGTATTTTTTTAAGTCTTAAATTTTAATGAAACTTTGATCATAAGTACCCGAGGTTATTGTAGGGGCATATGATGGGAGGATAAACTAGGGATATGAAAATTATAATATATCAGAATTTGAACGGAGGGGTATCATGTAATAAAATTGAAACCTCAGGGGTATCTCGTAATGAAAATGAAACCTTAGGGGTATCTCGTAAAGAAAATGAAACCTTAGGGATATCTCGTAATGAAAATGAAACCTTAGGGGTATCTTGTAAAATTCGCTCAAACCTCGGGGGTATATCGTGAAATTTCTGTAGATAATATAACATATCAGTATTAGCATAGCAATGTATAGATACGTGTATATATATATACTTAGTAGTATATTATACTTACTCTATAGTATATAAGTAGCAGTAGTCGCAAATCATTCAGTCTTGTCTCTGTAATCTTCTTTTTCTATTCAGTAAAAGCATAATGTCTTTCCTTTCTTCCTCTTGTCAAGGTATCAAAGCTTAGGCTCCCAAAAACAAACACTTCCACACATAAATGGCGCAAGTCAATCCAGGCAAGAAACCTCAGGAAGAAGAAACAATAATCGATGAAGAACACGACCAAGAAGACGAAAACATCAACAATGCCGAGGGAAGCCAAACAGAGGGACCGGTGAATCAAGAAATCTCAATTCTCACCGACATGGCAGACCCTTTCTACCTACCTCCCTCTTCCCATAAAACACATCAGTCTACAGAAACCTCCTTCTCTGACAGTCCAACAGGGGTGTCAATGATCCCCACACTGAAACTACAGATACATCCTCACCTTCTCCTATTGACCCACAAGACCCAGCTGCTGAAGTGCAACTTCGCAGATCCTCTAGAGTCCATAATCCACCAGAAAAACTTCTTGACTATATATGCCACACTACTTCAAACAAAACTAATCCCTTCATAAATATACTTTCAAATAGGTTACATGATTCTATTTCTCCTCCTTCCAAACCACATGACCATGATAATCTTCCTTCTCCCACTCTCACAAATGTCCAGCCCTCTACAAACCTTAGCCTCTGCTCTCTAGGGAACACAAAAACCTATTCCAAAGTTCTGTCCCTCCATGAACCCACCTCTTATGCTGAAGCCATCAAACATCCTCATTGGGTGCAAGCGATGGAAAATGAATTTGAAGCCCTAAAAAGAAATGACACCTGGTCTGTTGTAGATCTTCCCAAGGGTAAGAAACCAATCTCTTGCAATAGGTTTATAAAACCAAATTAAAAGCTGATGGAACCCTTGAGCGCCATAAGGCAAGACTAGTGGTTAGAGGATTCACTCAAAAATATGGGCTTGATTATGAGGAGACCTTTTCTCCCGTAGTCACACTCACCACCATTAGAGCCTTAATCATCCTTGCAATCAAAAGAGGGTGGATTCTAGACCAAATGAATGTCAATAACGCATTTTTACATGGTGATTTGCATGAAAATGTGTACATGCAAATACCGCATGGCCTTTCGGTCCAAGGAAAGAACAAAGCTTGCAAACTTCATAAATCACTATATGTCCTTAAGCAAGCATCGAGGCAATGGTTTGATAAACTAAAGAATTTCTTGGAAACTCTAGGAACCAATCCTTAAATTATTATTCTCTCTTTACCCAGAACATAGGAGATTGCTAGGGGTGTTCACGTTAAGGTTAACCGTTACCATTCCATTTACATCGGTTAACCGCATTCAGGTTAACCATTTAAAGCAGTACGGTAACTCAGGTTAACCGAAACCGGGTGTAGATTTTTTTCTACTGCTGGAAAAAAAAAGAATAAACAACGCTTAAATTTGGCATTTAAGAACGTTTATTTAGCGTTGTTTATTCGAGCGACGCAAATGCTAAAACATTTTAAATGACGCTTTCACAGCGTTCCTTATACTATCTTTAAAGAACGCTTATTTGCAAAGCGTTCTTTATAATGCGAGAACGATGGGAACATAAAAAACGCTTTATCCTAACAAGCGTTCTTTATGCTCAGTCAAAAACAACGCTTATCACATATAAGCGTTTCTTATGATGGTTGGCGGGAGAGTTTAAAAGAATGCTTATATGGATAAGCGTTCTTTATATTTTATTTTTTTCAGAAATCTGATCTGTTCCAACAAATGCTACAGATCGATATCATCACATCACAGATCAATTAATGCATTGTTGTATTTTCAACACAATAGAAGCCATCACAACGACTGTAAAAAAGAAATTAAAATCTCTACCAATATTAAATTTACAGCATTCCAGGCCAATTGCATGCAACAAACCAGCCAGTATTAACAGAGAATGCCAGTATTAGTACCATAAACACATGCAGACAAAATTTAATTACAGTTCAATCCAAACACAGATGGAAGCTACTAAGTACTTATGTTGTAATTAAAGCAATCTGTAGAACTTTGATAATGCAGGAAACGTGTACTTGACATATAATGCAACAGACTACATTTTTGTAGATGCAAATTGGTTGATCAGTCAGACATCTTCCAGTATTGCTTTCGTCCAGTAAGCGCACATGTGCTCCTTGACAAAATCTAGATCACCAGCTGAATAAGTACCTCCTTGTTTTTCAAAGAACCGAATAAGTTGCACGCAAGAATTATAAAAGCAATTAAGTACACACCATTTAAACTTATCCAACCATGCAGAAACAATTAAATTACCAATTCAAACACAAAACTTATAACACATACTCCAAATTCATTACTGATTTTGTCGATGTGGGACACGATGTCCAACATGTATCGCATCACAAAATAACCGCAACTACTGCTATCCGGTTGTCTGGGACACTATTTTCAATAAAATTATATTATTATATATACACACTAATATATATACAAAATATATTTAAGTATATATGCATATGAGTAAATAGAATGTTTTTTACCTTTTTAATATACTGTATATCCAAAGGAAAATTCATCTGATTGGCATTGACCATACCTTCTCTAAAACCACTGAAATTAATTAAAAACAATCTTAAGGATTTTCAAGCATGAAAAATACCTTAAGATGATCTTGGATGCTCCTTTGATTAAATGTTGATTTAAGACAACTTCCTTGGTGTATAAATTGATGCCGAAAACTTGTAGTTGTGCTAGGAAGATTTTTGCTTCAATACTTGATGAGAAATGCTAGGAAATTACCTTAGAAATGAAGATAGAAGTTAAACCTCCATTAATGGACTTAAGAGCTTCAAAGGAAGAAGATGAAAGGAGAAGAGAAGGGCTTACCAACCAGCTGCAAGCAAGGAAATGAGGGCTTGCTACCGTATGGCTATATTAGTTTTAGGAAGATTTCATTTGTTAATTGAAAACATAATGATGTGTCATGTTAGGTAAGGTTTTTGTTAATTGTTTTTCTTTTGATTCTTAGGCTCCAAAAGCCCTTCAAACAAGGATGATTTCAGCCATGTTAGGGGACAAGTCAATGTGGAATAAATCATGGAGACTAAAGGACAAGGTAAGTTAGCTATGTCTAGTTTTCTTTTGAATTTTAAATGTTGAATGTAGTCTTCTTTCTCCCTTGATGACCCACGAAATGGAGCTGCATTTAAGCCTATTTTACTGTCATTTTATTGTATTAGATTAGCATAGGATGGTCTCTTATATTAGCATAATAATTTCCTAGATCTAGATCTAGCTTTTTCATTTATTTCATTACTTTTTGTCAAAGCTAATATTCCCTTGTTTGGTGCAGGAATTTTGACAGCATGGAGTCAAATTAGACTAGTGTTAACTTGACATTATATTATACAACATGTGGAGGGATGACACATGAATTTTTATGTCATAAAATGAGGTATAAAGGTGTTATATACCTTACAAAAAAACGGCCACCATTATTTTAAGTGAGGGTTGATTTTTAATTTGATTCCTGTCACACTATATTGTATTAAGACCATATTATAACATATTATAAGTCACAACATTTAATTGGTACATTTATATCATGGTAAAAGATGAAAGTTTTAAGGTAAAAATGCTGATTTTAGGTACTTTTTTACCTAAAAATCGGCCCTACTTGTGCTATGAGTTTAGCACTGGAATTAATTTATTTAGATGGTCAATTTATCCCCTTTTAAGATTATCAACTCGTGGCTCCTCAAAAACTTCAAGGTAATTTCGTAAAACGCGTTTTTATGACACCCGAAGGTGCGTTTTTGTGCTTTAAGGATATTCTGGAAAATAAGTAGTCGCTATGAGTTCCAAGTGTTTATAACAATATGTTAAGGTGTTACATTGAGTTATATGGGGTTATATCAACTCATAACTCAATTTTTGAGCTACCGGGACACTCCCGAGTAAAATAGGAGCGTTAAGAAATTCCCTCGAGCACTTTGTTTATTTTTGAAGAAGTAGCTCAAGCATTCTCTTTAAAATGGTGAATATTGATGATAGGAACTCTAAGAATGAATTATATAGGAGTTCGTGCCACCTCGGCACTTCTCCGGGGCATTCCCGGGGGTTTATGGGGCCCCCATCGGGAACTTCCGAGCACTTTGTATTTAACTGAGAATTTAGGATGAGGACTTCATATTATATGTTTAATAAAGTGTTATGGTGCATTTGGAATGAAGTGTAATGCTTTACTTCATCCTATAAAGTATTTCCGGGACTTTCGGGCCCTTAAGGGAACTCCCAGGCATTTTGCATTTTAACACAGTTTTAGATGAGGTCCTGTATTCTAAGGGTCATATAATGATCCCTGATTAACTTCATATGAGGTTTATAGCTTATATAAATTTGGTTAGCTTAAGGTCCGGCTTAACGCTCGTTTTTGACCTTAAGGAGTTTAGGTGCGTTTCTTTGACCTTTGATGAGTTATTATGTCTCCATAATATATACGATAGGTGTACCATAAGTTGTTATATTTATTTGAGTGTGTATATCAATTTGTTTTAGCATTTATAAATGCTTAGGCATCTGTATAATATTTACGTTGCTCGTTTGTATACACGTTCGTATTAATCTTCCTTGTTGACGCTCTCTCTTTCGAGCTAGTTATGTAAGGAGTTTAGTCTTTGTTAATAATCGTACATAAACGTTTGTACGAGTATGTTAATACTTTTAGTAACATTACGCCGTTAGTGTTTATGGTAAAACGACTGTTTTTCGTGACGTTTGCATGCGTGAGTTTGCATGCGCACGTGTAATAATATTAATTTACGTAACGTTTGCATGAATAGATTAGCATGTGTAACTAAAATGATTTGTTTCTAGATCAATTCTTCATTATTTAATAATAAACAGGTATTAATTAGATTCGGGGTATTTCAAAATATGGACAAGTCAGCCCGTGTCTGATTCCTTTGTCTCTGAAAAACTCAGCCAAAGCAGTAAATTCACCGACACTGTCTGTTTGAATATACCTGATATACAACTATGATGATTCTCCACCAATTTCACAAAGGTAGGAAACACAAGTTTCACCTCTGATTTCAGGCGAAGTGGAAAAATCCACATATAATGAGAATAGTCATCAACAATTAAAAGGAAATATTTGAAACCATCAATAGAAGTAACATAGGCTGGGCCTCAAAGATCCATAAACAGTAGTTCAAAAGGCTCTTTAAAATAACTACTACAAGCATAAAGCGGTAGAGCATGAGTTTTACCAACACAACATGCATAACATAACTGCAAGGGTGTGGTATTTATTTCAGGCAACTGATACATAAAAAGAGTTTGTCTAGTTATGGGAAAAGAGGGGTGGCCTAGACGCCAATGCCAAATTGTAGGAGTAGCCTTAACACCTAGGTTTAGTTGAGGAGAGCTGATTGATGAGCAAGCTGTGGGAGTGATGGAGTGCTGGAGAAACTCATAGATGCCACCTCTAGCTGGTCCTGGGAGAAGAACCTGATTGGTTTGGCAATCCTTCAAGGGAAAATGAGTACGGTGAAACTCAAAAACTGTGTTATTATCAACACCAAATTTGTTGACTAAAGTAGATGTTTGTTTAAAGATGGACTGTGAAAAACATTATTTAGAGTGTAGGTACGGGTAGAGGTAGTAAGAGAACCTGAGCCCTGATGAGAGATAGGGATTGTAGAGTCATCACCCAGAGAAATAGAGTCCAAGCCTGTATAATCAGAAGCACCCAAATTTAGTCTAGAGAAATCTCCTGTGAAGTTATGAGAGGCTGCCGTGTCTAGAAGCCAGGCATTAGGAGCATAGTTTGTGTGGTAAGTTGTGGTATTAGCAGTGAGGGAAGGTGGAGGTGGAGACTGATATAAGTAATTGAATCAATGATAACAGTCTCTTGCTACATGATCTTTTTAAAAGCAAATTTGACATTAGGTACGTGTGTCTTATTGCCCAGAAAACAGAAACTGAGCAGGAGTATTTCTGCCATTAGAAGTGGTGTTGTTTGAGGAACGACCTCCCCTGGAAAAATTGTTTCTACCTCTGCCCCTGTAAGATCCACCTCTGCCTCTATTGTTGTAATTTCCTCTGTTAGAACTGAAATTTCTTGTGTCACTCATAGACTGGGTAGTTGTGGTAGCGTTAGCATTGACATTTACAATCGGTGAAAGTTGTTGAGATTGTTGGTTAACAGTGACCTCATATTGTAGCAAACTGTTGAGTATCTCAAAAGGAGCTAGTTGCTCTCTAGCAGCCATAATGATAGAGGAGATAGGATTAAACTCAGGAGGCATCCCTTTAACCAAAAAAGCTTGAAACTCACGGTCACTAACAATATGGTCTGCATCTGCTAGAGAATAAACCAAGCTTCTAGCCCTGTTGTAGTATTCGAAAATTGTTTCATCTCTTCTCTTAGAAATACCAGAGAGCTGGAGAAGAAGATTACTAAAATTAGCAGAGGTGAGAGCAGCATAAGTATTGAGCAGAATATCCCACAACTGTTTTGACGTTTCACAAGCCGTAACTGAAACAATAATCTGTTCTGTAAGGGACATATGTATGACCGACATGATCAATTGATCTGGTTAATCCATTTCAAGTAATCTGAATTGACACTATTGTTTCCATTATATTTTGAAGGACAATGATAAGAACCATCAATGAACTTGAAGAGGTCATTGCCTCTCAGTATAGGGAGGATTGTAGTCTTCCAAAGGCCAAAATTATGCTGGGTTAACTTGATTAAATTACTGGCTACAGACAAAACTGATTGTGTACCTGAGCTAGAAGAAGGAGTGATAAAAGTAGAAGAAAGAGCTGTTGTTGTAGAAGAAAAAAGAGCTGCTGTAGAATGGGCATTATCTCCTGATGAGTTACTTCCATCGGTCTCAAGAATCGCCGCCGCCATACTACAGTGGGAACTGTAGCTCTGATACCATAATAGGAAAATAGGGTAAAGGGCTGGCGTGATTGTCTTGTGTTCAGTGTTTGTACGCTATATATAGAAAGTGCCTATTAAGACTTATTTACAAAAAGATGTAAGTAATGGGCTAATACAAAACTAGAACAGGCCCAATACTAAATACATACTATCAGACTATGGATAATATACTAAAGCCCATTATTACTAAAGGGGGTGATTACTTTTGTAGATGCATTGCATGTTATGAGTTGGGTTGATATTAAAAACATTTTTCTTAGCTTAAGACAATGTAAAATTCAAATGTAAGCTGTTAGTCATCAACCTTCTTTTTAAAGCCAAACATTGTTAATTGAGATGTTTAGTCGTACCTCGCATTGATGCTGCGGGCAAGCCGTATAATACTTGGTGCAGCCCTGTCCATTTGGCAGTTCAGTAAGCCATTGATTGGACTGTTTTGCTGACTGGACTGCTATTTTATTACATTATCTTTAATTGGTTGTAACTTTTAAAATATAAGTCCAAAATGAAAAAAATTATACCATTGTTCATCTAAATTCAAGCTCTTCAAAACAAGACCAGACATGGTTATGTTTTGACAACTTTAAAAATTTTATATTATTTACATGTATATATGTACATATCAACCATACTTGATTCATCATATACAGTTTAAAATACATCATACAACAATAATAATACACTACAAAATAGTAATGATTCATTATTTGTTTTGAAATTGGTATGTCAACAAATATATGATTCACTATATAAGACTTAAAATATATCATATAAATAATAATAATAATACACCACAAAACAATGATAATATATTACAAAACAATAATGCTCCATTATTAGTTTTGAAGTTTGTTATCTAATTCACCACTTGTTGGTTAATGAATCATAATATCAGTTTTAATGAATCATAATACTAATTAAAATGAATCATATCATCAGCAGACCGATAGTGCGGCGTGACCGAAGTTTGTTATCTAATTCGTCACTTGTTAGCTAATGAATCATGATATCAATTTTAATGAATCATTATATCAAAGTTAATGAACCATGTCATCATTTTAGTGTATCATCGTAAACATATAAAAATAAAAATAAATTAAACAATAATACAACACAAAACAATATTCGGTATGTATGAAAAATACATGATTCACCATATAAGGTTTAAAATACACCATACAACAATAATAATACACTACAAAACAATAATGATTTTCAATCGGTTCCGAAGTTCGTAATATAATTCACCACTTATTAGTTAATGAATCATAATATCAATTTTAATGAATCATAATATCAAAATTAATGAATCATATTATCATTTAGACTCATCATACACATACAAAAATAAAAATTCTTCAAAGTTGTCAAAATATATTCATGACTGGTTTTGTTTTGAAGAGCTTGAACAGATAAAGAGTGATATAATTTTTTTCATTTTGGACTTATATATTAAAAGTTACAACCATTTAAATTTAATACTAATTTTCTTCTCAGCTTATATGTCACATAAGCAGTCCAGTCAACAAGCTGATTAGACTACCACATGTGCAAGCCGCACCAAACATTGTATGGTCCTACCGTACCGTCGAATCAGCCTTAGTCGTACTCGTAATGACCTATATTTTTATGAAGAAACACGGTATTATTTCTGTGAGTATAATAATGGAAAAAAGAATACAAAGTTAGTCATACTATCGCAATAGTGAATCATGGATTCATGGATTCTTTCAAGTATCTATATGATTATTTAGTGGTTATTAATATTATAGCACATTACTTTCGTTGATGGCGAGATGATAATGGTTATAATAATGACTTAGATTGATGATTATTTATAAATGTATTGTAGAAGAGAATATTCACATATATTGATACAATATTTATAACCAGTTACTATCTTTGTCCCACCAGGATTGTTCTGTTTGCTTTTTGATACATTTTTCTACATCAGTATTTAACATATAAGATAAGCGAACTTTTTAAAACTAAAATTGTCAAGGTATAGTTTATTAAGTAAGAAATCAGTTACATAACTTAGATTTAAAAAATTGTTTTACCTTATATGTTAAATATTGAAGTCAAACTACATGCTCGAATGGCAAAGAGGACAATCTGGATGGGACGGATGTAGTATAATTTATAAGTCAAATGCACTCAGACATCACCATTATTGAGAGCTTTACAAGGTTTGTACATCTTAGTATATTTGTAGTTGTTTTTGTTTTGATTGTTTTATATGTAGGAGTATACTATTGAAAGAAAACACAGAACCCACATAGATCAAGGCGGGGTCTATGTAGAAACCACATATTTACACTGTAAATATACCACAAAAATACCAAAACACAAACGATTTGATACTAATATACCATCAAATCGACCCATCCTTTCATATATACAGGGGCAGAACCAGAAATAAAAGTTGAAAGGGAATGCGTAAAATTACAAATAATTAGGGGATTTTTTAATGAAAATTTGCTTCAAATTTTTTTTGCATTATATTTTTATAATTTAACAAAGTTTAGGGATCTTTTACTCCCTCCGCTAAGCCCGCTCAAAATAGCTTTTAGGGAAATTTCATGAAATTGCCACTATATTTTTGGCTAATTCATGAAATGCAACTAAAAGAAGAAAGTCACAAAATGCCACTATATTTTCGTAAAATTCCATTAAATGCCACTATAGTCATTGTGCAGATGGAAAAAAGACAAAAATACTCATACTAGTTAACAAAGTACTTTTGAAGTTCACAATATGCCCCTAAGTGTTAAAACATTTATAAAAATTCACAAAAATATCAAAATACAATAAAAATATAAAAAAATTATACAAATTAAAAAAATTTATAAAAGGTAAAAAAATCAAAAAAAATATTATAAAATATTATACAAATTATAAAAAAATATAGAAATTAAAAAAACATTCTTTAAACAATGAACTTTTAAAGTTCACAATATGCCTCTAAGTGTAAAAAAATTCACAAAAAATTAAAAATACAATAAAAATATAAAATAATTTATACAAATTAAAAAAATGAAAATATCATAAAATACTAAAAAAATAAATGTTTCATTTTTTGTAATTTATTCAGTACAATAAAAAAAATATTGTGTTCTAAACAAATAATTTATACCAATTTTCTACTAATTAAGTACCATAATTTATACTAAATAAGTACCATACATTTTCACCATATATTTTTTTATTATTTTCCATCAATTTATATTTCTTCAAAATAAATTATTATATTTAAAATTTTTAATTTTTAAAATTATCAGTAAAATAAAAAAAATAAAATTATTTACTTTGACAAAATAATTGAAATTGATAAAAAATAATAATTAAAAATGTGTGGTAAAAATTAAGGTAAAATTATGGTACTTAATTGGTATAAATTGGTAGAAAATTTGGTATAAATTATTTCTTTAGAACAAAATAATCTTTTTATGGTACTGAATAAATTTTAAAAAATGAAATATTTATTTGTTTAATATATTATGATATTTTCATTTTTATAATATTTTTTAATTTTTATAAATTTAAAATATTTTTTATAATTGTTTATTCTTATAAATTTTTTAATTTTTATAAAAAATTTATATTTTTATTGTATTTTGATATTTTTGTGAATTTTTGTAAATTTTTCAACATTTAGGGGCATATTGTGAACTTTAAAAGTACTTTGTTAATTAATAGGGGTATTTTTGTCTTTTTTCCATCTGGTAAATAACTATAGTGACATTTTATGTAATTTTACAAAAATATAGTTACATTTTGTGACTTTCTTTTTTAGTGGTATTTCATAAATTAGCCAAAAATATAGTGGCATATCATGAAATTTCCCAAGCTTCTAGTTTATAAAATGCAGCAAAGATGTTTCTCTTTTGTAGTTTTGTAGTTTTGTCATTTTGCCGGGTCGTACCTTCTGCCTCTCTGTCTCCAGAGAAATGGATGGATGGAAAGAAAACAAGAAAACCAAAAGGGGGTCCACCCCAACGAGGGGAAGGTGCCCAAAATTATTTATGGGCATGGTGCTCAAGTAAATCATGACCATTGAATTCTTAAAAATCAAATGAGTGGTCTAAATTCTAATATTTATTATAAGGGTATGGATGTCATAACTAATTTGTAAATTAAAAGGTAAAGAAAATTAACTCCCCACCATCCCACCCACGATGTAAAACGTTTGTTTAACTGAATTTTTTTTATTGAATGGATCATGATAGATGATGTAAAATTTAATTTGTAATTTTGTAAATAAAGAAAAAGAAAATATCCCTAAAAATCAATATTCCCACAATTTGAGTTAAATTTTGTTTTACCGTAATTAAAATGGAATGATGATTTAAAAAAATCCCAAGTTTTTAGGAAAAATTTACTTAACCATCACAAATTAAAAATTCTTCATAAAAATAAATATAACAAAAGTGATGAATTTATTTATTACTAACTCGATTACGATTAAACAAAAATAAACCTTTTTTTCATTTTGTAAATTGTATTAATAAAATTTAAAATCTACACTATCATCAAACAAATCTACAACCACATTTTGAAACATCTATCACTTTAATTAAATATCAACACTTTTAATTAAATGAGAAAATTCTTAAAATGTACACTTCTATCAAAAAATTGTACTACTATATTTTAAAAAATCTATCACTTTAATTAAATATCTACACTTTTAATTAAATGAGAAATTAATAAAAATGTACACTTCTATTAAAAAAAAGTTTGCATTGGAATTTATAAAATCCTATCATTTTACTTAAATATTCAATTCGAAGAGAAAAATAATAAACCATCCATTCTAATATAGATGCCACCTTTTAAGCAAACTACTTTTTTAAAAAAATCCTTAGACATTAGCTATGCAACATTAAAATCTCACCTACATTAACATAAATTATTGAAAATAAATCCAAGAAGATAAGTTGTTAGTTTGAGTTTATTTAACTAACTACAAATCCGCGTACTATTTCATTTTAAAAATTGTGTTGTCTAAATATAAAATCTAGACTTTGATCAAATAAATCTACAGTGTAACAAATCTTTCATTTTACTCAAATATCTACACTTTTACTTAAAAGATAAATTAATAAAAGTGAATTCTATCATATATATATACTTGCATTTTAAAAATTCGGTCACATATTTGTATATCTACACCTACGATAAGCTGTGGGTGGTCAAATTAATCATCATGACGATGTAACCACTTAATTAATTTGACATTTAAATACATCACATTGAATAATGAATCTAATACTTCGTCAAGATATACATTCCACGGGACATTATTAAGCTTGAAGCATAGATCCGTAAATGTAATGTGTACATTTTCGTCATGAGTGTGTACATTTTTGTCATGAATGAGTACATTTTGATGCAAATGTATATTCTATATTAGCAAATGTGTACTTTTTCAACATCAGTGTGTACATTTTCATCATAAATGTGTACATTTTGATTGAAATGTATATACTATATCATCAAATGTGTACTTTTCAGCATGAGTGTGTACATTTTCATCGTGAATGTGTACATTTTGAATCAAATGTATATACTATATCATCAAATGTGTACTTTTTCAACATGAGTGTCTACATTTTCATCATGAATGTTTAAATTTGCATCTTCGATGTGTACATTTTGGTACCAAAAATTTATGGCTCATTAAAACCATGTAATCAAATAAAAAAAAATCTACACTTTCACTTAATTCCTCTAACTTAAAAATTCGGTCACATATTTGTATATCTACACCTACGATAAACTATCAATTTTATTATAGATCCCATATTTTAAGGAAACTACTTTTTTAAAAAAATAAAAAAATAGTTTGACATAAGCTATGCAACATTAATATCTCACCTATATTAACTTTACTTGAAAACCTCTAACCGTCTTCATATGCATAAAAGCATTGGATTTTACCATTAAAATAAACAAGTATAAAATATTTGACATGAATTCTTGAAAATAAATATAAGAAGTAAGTTGTTGGTTTGAGTTCATTTATTACTAACTAAAAAATCCACTCTTTCATTTTAAATATTATGTTGTGTCAATATGAAATCTACACTTTGTTAAACAAATCTACACCTGCAGTTTAAACAATCTATCATTCTACTTAAAAATCTACACTTTTGTACATGCACTTCTATCAAATATATATACACATGTATTTTAAAAATTCAGTCATGTACTTATATATCTACACCTTAATATTATACCAGATTAATTCCCACCATCTAATTTGGAAAAAAAAGGAGTAAACCATCAATTTTTTTGAAAAAAATGTAGATGTAGCTCATCTAGTTAGATAAAAGAAAGTTAAAAATACACATTATAAGTAAATTGCTTAAAAGAATGTTATGACATATCATGAGTATGCACATCATGAGTATGATTTGTAATCCACTTTGTGATCATGAATGCTTTTTTATCTACTTCGTATTTGAAAAATATTGCAGCTAAACACCCGCATCTTTCTTCAGCCTTCCGATACTTCACATCACTAGTATCCAGCACATCATCAGCCTTTACTGCTTCATTCTTTGGATTGTTTGGACTTGACTCCTTCCATCCCTCCTTGTTGCAGAGATATTTCATGTGCAAGACCTTACCTACATCTTTATTCACCCATTCCGACTTAATTCTAACAACAAATCCATGGCGATGAGCATAGTCCTTATAAAATTGCCGACTTGTTTCTACGGTTGGTCTTCACCTTCATCTTGCAATTCCGATTGATTTTGCAATTCCAATGCCACACGACTATCATCTTCATCAATTTCTTTGGAAACTGAAAAAAAAAATTCACGCACAAAACAAACGTGAATGAAAAAATCAGAAAAATCAGAAGTCATCAATTTTTTTCTGCAGTAAATTGATGTTCGCAGAACCTAATCTGCGGTTCTGTTTTCAAAAGTAAAAAAATAATACCGTCAATATTCAAGTCTGGGAGTGACAACATGATGCTGTTCTATTTTGCCTCATTCATACTCTTCTGCGGACAGAATTTCAAGCTTTCATCTTCTCTTGTTGTCTGATGCAAACTTCTTCTTCTATAGATCAGTGGTTAAACAGGTTTGACGGAAAATTGTATAGATTCACACCAGAATTAGTGAGTGAAGAGAGCAAAATGGGTAGAGAGCGTGAATTACAGAATTTACAGAAAATTGTATAGACCGTGGTTTTTTTTAAAGATGGATGAGAGAAGTTAGTGGGAAAAACTTCCGTAAACTCCATTCCTTATTATTGAGGAGGAGTGGTTGGTTACAGTTAAAAAAGTCTCTTATACCCTTATTATTATTATTAATTGTTTTTCTTTTTTATAAAACTAATTATTAAATAAATATATATATATTACGGTTGAGATTTAAATAAGTTATAATCTGATGGTTAGATTTGGTTTGAGCATATGCCCAAAGTTTATAGGCATGGGCATGGTCCCCGTTTTGGGGTCCACCCCCAGCTTAACCAAACTGGTGTCGGCCTCTTGATAGTTGATTGCTTTCGGAAACAGACATTCTGATGTAGCTTTATTGGCTACATATGGGATAAGTTTTGTAATTTAGAAGAATTGTGAGAGAAAACATGAGAGACGCGCGCACTATGCGCCATTTGTTTTTTTTTTAAGATTTTTATTATTTTTCTTTTTTTATCACAAAAACTTTAAATGGTTGTAACTTTTAATATATAAGTCCAAAACGAAAAAAATTATATCATTGTTCATCTAAATTCAAGTTCTTCAAAACAAGACCAGTCATGGATATGTTTTGACAACTTTAAAAAAATTATTTTTACATGTATAATACATAGAACGTAAAAGAACACTTGTACAGATGGTCATACAAACTTGTACAAATGTTCATTAAAATATGTATATCCACACATAAAAACATGTACATCCTCGCATTAAAAATACTGAACTCGTACGCTCAGTCGTGTTTTCACTTCGCACAGTCGGAATTTAAAAAAACTTTACGATCTTGCCCCTGCTTTAATATCTTTCATAAATTACTATATTTAACCACAATTTATAACATATTACGAGGTGACCCCAAATTTCATTACGCACAGTCGGAATTCCAATACACTCAGTCAGAAAATGACCAATTTAGGGGCTAATGTAGGCAAAATTTATTAAAAGCGGTTCGAAAAAAGCAAAGAAGGATTCCGAAGTACTTATATAAGTAAAAAAAATATATCATAAAAATGCCGGCCCTTCCTTATCGGCGTCTGCGCCGGGTTCCGGTTTTAAAATTGTCATATCTTTTTCGTTATAGCTCCGTTTTTCGATCCGTTTACGCTTACGCGTTCGTCTTTTCGTCTACTTTGTCATGGTATACTTTGCTGATAATTTTTATGATATATGTATTATTTCTTCTTAAGCACAACATTAATTATCATCGTCGTCTTGTTCGAAATTGCCTATCAACCACTAATTACATGTCCGTTGAAGAAGAATCTATTTGAAATTCATTGAACGTTTCTATCATTTCCACCAATTTCACGTCCATTGATGAAGAATATATTTGAAATTATTAAAATTTCCTATCAATATCAATATTAACTATCATTATCGACATTAACTATCATTGACTTCTTATTCGATAGTAAAACGAAGCAGGGCTGAGGCGGACCGTAGGGAACACAATGCACGCTTCAGGGCTAGTACGAGGAGACGACGTCCCCCGACTTGATTAGTGCAAACACAGACTTGATTAGTGCAAACACAAACTTTATTAGTGCAAACACATTTGGATTTCATGTACTGGTAGTCAACAAAATTGTTAATTGTTATAGGATTTAAAATGATGCGTGTGTCGAATAAGTTGTAACATTATGAGAAATGACATGCGAACAATGTTGTTTGAAAATGAAACTCTGAAATAGAATCGTTTTTGAAGTCTTGAAAATATGTTACAAAGATGTATATATTTTCACTTGTTATAGAAAAAAACCTTTTAGGAGCAATCTCCGACGAGAAACCGATCTCGCTTTTGAAGTATTGAAAATATGTTTCAAAGATGTATACAATTTCATTTGAAAAAAAAAACATCTTTTTGAGCAATCTCCGACGACAAACCGATCTCGTTGTTCTTAAAAGAATTCACTAAATAGAATCCACGAGAATCATGATACACTAAAGGGCTAACGCACCCACAATTAGGGTTTTCGTGTTAGTGATTTGAATTGTTAATTGTTCTGGGATTTAAAATGATGTGTGTAACACCCCATCCACAACGTCGCACTTTATAACAATCTGCAGCGGAAACATAAACCATCACATTACTTAATCCGTTGGTGTTACACGCCGTTAACCACCCACGTGGCTAACAAGGCTAATACATACATATTATATCGGTCTGATGGACTAGATCCCCGAGCAACTACACCATACAATCCTGATTCCATTTCCAACAATTATTTACATATACATCCCCCACTGTACCGAGTATTCATTAACCAATGCCGATAACAAATTCGGTCTTACTACACCTATAATACATACACCATTAAAGGGCTACCAATGTACAAACATCTACCCCGTCCTACTCTCGAACGGCTTCCAGCTCCTTGTACCTGAAATAGAAAAAGGAGAAAAGGGTGGCCCCCAAGGGGCTCAGCACCTTTGCTGGTATGGTAATCCCGCAGCCCGCATGCTACCGGGCCACGCACAACTAATTGTCGTCTTAGCATGCTGTTGATTATATTTAAATCCTGCATGTAAACCATAAACACACAACACAATGCATACGCCCAGCTATAGGGCTCAACAAACATCCAACACATCCACACATCCACACATAACAAATCAACATTGTTTCCTTTAACCCTAGAGTGGCTCTCCTCTTAATGGAGTTACTCCCTTAACAGACGACATTTACCCATTAATCGGGTTATCCTTAAACGCTTCTTATTATAAACCTGAATTCATAACCATAATCCACATATCCACAATTTACCACATATAACTTCACACCGAAAGGAATTGCAATACATCCATAACACATAATACAACGGGTACGGTTCTCTTAAGGAACCAACCCAACCATAATTAGTTCACTTTAGAGCCTAGAGAATGTTGCCAAACTCATGATAAGCTCGTTCCATAACTTGCTACCGTTTCTTTAAATGAACAGATAACTTAACACTAAGGTGCGTCGGGTACAGTAAACCTAGCACACCGAACAACCATTGTATGCCCCAGAAAACCGACGTGAGTCAGTAACATAGCTTTGGCTAAGCTAAAGGGAAGATTGGAAACCCAATGAGTAAACAACCTAACATACACCAAGAGAGTCGAACCGGGTATGACATCGACTCCCGTCCATCACACGCGTGGCCGGAACAACACCGGACTCCTCCCCCCATTAGTACACATATACTTATGTTAAGTTTAAGGCTCCACTATGGAACCTATCACATCACACACCATTCGGTATCACAACCGGTTAAGCATGTAAGGGAGGTTCACACACCTACAAACAATAACCATACACAACTAACTCACGCATAGCCGTGGTTAGAACGTTCCCAAGGTTTGGGTCGTTAACACCGAATACCGATCTCTCATGTGTTCCTATTCTGTTCTGTTAGTTAAGGTTTAACACTTATTTGAGGTTAAATGGTATCGGAGGCCAGATTCGCCACATAAATGAATTACTATAAACTCATTTCATGTTTTATCTTACAAGGTGGCAACACACAGAAAAACACATTGGCATACAGCCGGTGTAATCCGGTAGGACACAGGTTGCAAGAAAACCATACCTGTCGCCGGAGTCCACTCTACCATGTCCATTTAGGTTCCTCGAACAATTCTCGAACAACTGGTACATTAAAGTTACCTTCATTAACATTGGGGTAACATGTTTGTGTAACGTCGAATGACTATAGTTAACTCCGTTAGCTAGTTAAATACCTTTGCATTTTAAACTTGTTTTACTCTTCCATTTTACCTTAACTTTTCACCCTCCAAATTGTCATTACAACTCACCTAACATGTCTTATACAACCTTATAACATCATTATCCATCAATCCCCATCATTAGGCATCATTTTCATACCTTAAAACCAAGTTTTACATTGGTCCGGGACCTTGTCCCCATCCTAAGACCCGGACCATATGCTAAGTGTACTCTCGGCTTTTAAAATGGGGTGGTCCGGGACTTCACCCAGGTCCTAAGTCCCGGACCATTCTAGGCAAACAAACTCTCGGTAATTTAAGAAGGTTGGTCCGGGTCCTTGTACATGACCCAAGTCCCGGACCTAAAACTATGAAAACTCACGGCATTTTTTTGACATATGGTCCGGGACATAACCCATGACCTAGGTCCCGGACCCAACCTACAGAATTTGACGTACTGCAATTTTTCTAGTCCTGCTGCTTAAGCTCTTTACACCCATCATAAGTATAGCTTCCCAAATGATTTTACGTACACTCTTATACTCAAAACTTCACCAAATATACACCACATAACAACATAGTGTACAATTTAAATTGCATAGCACTTAGGCTCTTAAAATGCATAAATCTTAAACGCTGAATTTCCACAATATATTTGCCTTTCACCTGCAAATACAAACAGCAATACGTATGTCCTTTACTAGTCTTTTGAGAACATTTTTCTAAGTCATTACCTTTGGCTCTTTAGGTAGTTTCAGTAGACAACGTACGTTCATTTTCCAAGGAATTCTAAGCTATTTTGGTTAACATAAAACATGGAGGAAACACCCTTTTTCTTTGAGTTTCCTTACCTTGAAGCAAAGGAGAACAATACTACGTAAAAAGATGAACTCAAGCTCCTTCCATGGAGATTCCTCTTGGCACCAAAGTGGAGCTCTTGAAGATTTGAAAGGACCAAGTCGAAGAGCTTGATGAAACTAAGAGATCGGTGGTCTTAGTTTTCGATTTGGATAAGCGAGCTAGAAGTTACATGTATTTGAAGTTGGATATAGGTGCTGGTGCTGTATTATCGTGAAAGAGAAAAGGAAGGGGATGGCTACGTGAGACAGCAAGAGCAAATGAAGAGAACTCCCTGATTGCAAATGCTTTTAAGGATATTATTTGTTTACATAAAGCAAATAGTACTCTCTCTTATTTACTCATTTATTTGTTCAATCAGCAAGCAAGGGTGACGACTCACCATAAGCAAAACCCGCCCCCATTTAAATATAAGGGGTTACCTACACATTATTAATCAATTAAATTTCTTATATTGACATAAGTTACAAACTAGCTTATTTTAGTTACTATTCACTAAAACAAGACACGTAGAAACGCAATTCTTACTTCCCATTAATTTAAACTTCCAAATGTGATACTAAATAGTACACATATTAATTAAAGAGTAATGATGGACATTTAGCCATTCAAAACTCATTTACAAGACAATTTTTCAAAAACGTGCTTTATGACTCCTTTAAGCACATTTTGTGTTTTAACTTGTTTTTCAAGCTCGGTTTTCTTTGGTAATTGATTTAATAGGCTCATAATAAATAAGTAAGGTCTTGGTAAGTTTATTAAGTCTTAATCAAGACCATCCCAAGTTTAGAGCATATTTCGCCCTTTATTGCCTTTAAGGCATTTAACTGTATTTACTTATCTTTTAAATTGTTTACCAATATTACTAAGACTCTTTTTAGTCTTAATAATTTATTATTTAACGTTTAAACAACATACCAAGGTTTGGGGTATTTCAATGTGTGTGTCGAATAAGTTGTACCATTTACCCTCCAATTAGGGTTTTCATGTTAGTCATTTGAGGATTGTGGAATGCATTTCGGGCATCAGTTGTTGAAGTATGTAATTCCGAAGTAGAATCGCTTTTGATGTCTTGAAAATATGTTTCAAAGATGACAATTAAATGTCTTTAAAAAAGACATTTTTTGAGCAATCTCCGACGACAAACCGATCTCGTTGTTCTTAAAAGAATTCACTAAATAGAATCCACGAGAATCATGATACACTAAAGGGCTAACACACCCACAATTAGCATTAAAACCTAGACTAATTCCTAACCCCACTGTTCATCCTCTCACTTCTCCTGTCAAAATGTATCAGATTTCTTCTTTTCCTCTACCATGTACCCCCCAATTAGGGTTTTCGTGTTAGTCATTTGAATTGTTAATTGTTCTGGGATTTAAAATGATGTGTGTGTCGAATAAGTTGTACCATTTACCGTCCAATTAGGGTTTTCATGTTAGTCATTTGAGGATTGTGGAATGCATTTCGGGCATCAGTTGTCGAAATAATTAATTAGTGGAATCGGTGGTAATGATAGACAATGTTAGTGTATATGGAAAATCCCTGCTGTTTAAAACTAAAAAATTGACATTTACTGCACTATTTGAAGTCTTGATCTTCTTTAGTCTTTCCTCATCGCTCTTGCAGTCTAGTAGAAGATCGTCAATATGAAGTAGTTCATGTTTGTCGTCATCATTTACTGCACACTTTGAAGTCTTGATCTTCTTTAGTCTTTCCTCATCGCTCTTGCAGTCTAGTAGAAGATCATCAATAGAACTATTGTTTTGAGCAATCTCCGATGACAAACTGATCTCGCTTTTGAAGTATTGAAAAAATGTTTCAAAGATGACATTTTTTGAGCAATCTTTGACGACAAACCGATCTCGCTTTTGAAGTATTGAAAATATGTTTCAAAGATGTATACATTTTCGTTTGTTATAAAAAAACATTTTTTGAGCAATTTCTAACGACAAACCGATATCGCTTTTGAAGTATTGAAAATATGTTTCAAAGATGTTTCAAAGATGTATACATTTTCATTTGTTATAAAACAACACATTTTTTGAGCAATCTCCGACGACAAACCGATCTCGCTTTTGAATAATTGAAAATATGTTTCAAAGATGACATTTTTTGAGCAATCTCTGACGACAAACCGATCTCGCTTTTGAAGTATTGAAAATATGTTTCAAAGATGTATACATTTTCATTTGTTATAAAAAAATAACATTTTTTGAGCAATTTCTTACGACAAACCGATCTCGCTTTTGAAGTATTAAATATGTTTCAAAGATGTATACATTTTCATTTGTTATAAAAACACATTTTTTGAGCAATCTCCGATGACAAACCGATCACGCTTTTGAAGTATTGAAAATATGTTTCAAAGATGACATTCTTTGAGCAATCTCCGACGATAACCGATCTCGCTTTTGAAGTATTGAAAATATGTTTCAACGATGACATTTTTTGAGCAATTTCTGATGACAAACCGATCTCGCTTTTGAAGTATTGAAAATATGTTTCAAAGATGACATTCTTTGAGCAATCTCCGATGACAAACCGATCTCACTTTTGAAGTATTGAAAATATGTTTCAAAGATGTATACATTTTCATTTGTTATAAAAAAATATTTTTTGAGCAATTTCTGACGACAAACCGATCTCGCTTTTGAAGTATTGAAAATAGTTTCAAAGATGTATACATTTTTATTTGTTATAAAAACACATTTTTTGAGCAATTTCTGACGACAAACCGATCTCGCTTTTGAAGTACTGAAAATATGTTTCAAAGATGACATTCTTTGAGCAATCTCCGACTACAAACCGATCTCGCTTTTGAAGTATTGATAATATGTTTCAACGATGACATTTTTTGAGCAATTTTGATGATTGTCAAATAAATTCTTCTTTAATGGACATGAATTTAGTGGAATTGATAGGTAAGTTTGAACAAGACATCGATGATAGTTAATGTCGATACATCTAACTATTTAGATTGGTGTCCAATTCATCTGTTAATTAGAATAGAACATGCTTGATTATTTTACTATGGAATAAGAAGTTAATGATAGTTAATATTGATATTGATAGGAAATTTTGATAATTTCAAATAGATTCTTCGTCAATGGACGTGAAATTGGTGGAAATGATAGACACGTTCAATGAATTTCAAATAGATTCTTCTTCAACGGACATGTAATTAGTGGTTGATAGACAATTTCGAACAAGAAGTCGATGATAGTTAATGTTGTGCTTAAGAATAAATAATACATACTTCAGAAAAATTATCAGCAAAGTATACCATGACAAAGTAGACAAAAAGATGAACGCGTCGGCGCAAACGGATCGAAAAATGGAGCTATAACGAAGAAGATATGACAATTTTAAGACCCGAACTCGGCGCAGGCGCCGGCCCTTCCTTATCGGCGCTAGCGCCGAGTTCCGGTCTTAAAATTGTCATATCTTCTTCGTTATAGCTCCGTTTTTCGATCCGTTTGCGCCGACGCGTTCGTCTTTTCGTCTACTTTGCCATGGTATACTTTGCTGATAATTTTTATGATATATTTTTTTACTTATATAAGTACTTCGGAATCCTTCTTTGCTTTTTTCTAACCGCTTTTAATAAATTTTGTCTACATTAGCCCCTAAATTGGTCATTTTCTGACTGAACGTATTGGAATTCCGACTGTGTGTAATGAAATTTGGGGTCACCTCGTAATATGTCACAAATTGTGGGTAAATCTAGTAATTTCTGAAAGATATTAAAGCAGGGGCAAAATGGTCATTTTCCGACTGTGCGAAGTGAAAACACGACTGAGCGTAGTGACCCTCAACTCGTTCGCTCAGTCGAGTTTTCACTTCGCTCAGTCGGAAATTTAAAAAACTTTACCGATTTGCCCTTACCCTTAAATTCTCCTATATATACACCTTTACCCTCTATTATCTCTCCACAAAATTTCAAACTCTCAAACTCTTTATCTCTCTAGAATTCTCTCTGACTTCTCTCTAGAAGCGGTAACCGGAGCGGGAGCGGGAGCGGGAACGGGAGAAAAGCCGGTGCTCAAGTCATCATTCTGTTAGCTCGATCTGCAAAATCAGGTTCTTTTCTGTCATAATTTACAGTTTTTTAGCGTAGAATAGCAGTAAAAGTAGCAAAATTAGCAGAAAACAGTAGACGAATTCGGAAACGGGAGAGGAAGAACAGCCGGCGCAGGCGCCGGCAACATGTAGGGCGCGCGGGCGCGCGGGTTGGTGAGTGCGCGCAGGCGCCGGGGTGGGTGGGAGCGCGCTGGCGCGGCGGAGAAAGGCGGGACGCTGGCGCGGAGGAGACCAAGGCGGCGCTGGCGCGGAGGAAATGGAGGCGGCGCGGGCGCGGAGCTGGAGACGGCGCTGGCGCCGGTGATTCTCGGTGGGCGCTGGCGCGCGCTGTCGGGACCGCTCCGGGCTCGTTTTTTGCTGTTTTGTTACGTTTTTTACATTGTGTACCTCTATTATGCGTGTTTTAATCAGTTATGCGTGTTTTAATCAGTTATGCGTGTTTTAATCAGTTCTAAGATAGAAAGTAAATTTATTTTTGACGTTGAACTACTGAGATGCATGTATGACCGGTATTGAGTAACCTCGACCGGTCTTGACTAACTGTAAAAATAGTATGACTAAATTCTACGGTAAACAACAGATGGCGGGAGGAAAGGGCAAGGGTTTGCTTGGTAGGTTCGGTTTGGGTAAGGGTAAGTCGATTTCCGACCGAGGCGAGAGTTCATCACACCCTCGTGTGAGCGGGCCTGATGCTGCTGCTGCAGAGAGGCGTACACAGTACGCTACAGCTTCGTCCAGGAAGCGTAGGGAGATTGAGTTTCTACGAGCCCGTGAGGAGAGCGGGCGGAGTTTGAGCTGGAGCAGGGGGAGGAGGAGGAGGAGGAGCAGCAGGAGCAGGAGGAGGAGCAGGAGGTGGACCAGATGCATAGTGTGGATCTGGACTCATTGATCGGCGATGGGACGCTGGTCGTGAGGTCTGATAGTCCTGATTGGCCTACTCCTGGACAGAGTGGGGCCGGAGACGCACGTCATCACGAGGCTGACGCTGATGACGAGGACATAGATGAGCCGGTTGCTGAGGTGGCCACACGGGTGCGCCGCGTCGCGGTCCCCAGTACATGGTCCGGCAGAGGGGGTGGCGCAGATGCCGGCTGCTGATGCTTGGTTGCTTGGGCAGACTCCAGTGCCCGGAGGCCCTCAGGATACGAGTTTGATCCCGAGTTTCGGTGGTCACGTCGCGCTTGACGTGTGGCGAGGAGTGGTATGTTTCCCGTCTGGTAATAGATTCCATAAAATTTAAGATTGTTTAGGAAATGGTTAATATAGTGTGAACTCAATCATAAATATTCAACAGGAGAAGGGATGTCTTAGCTTCAAGCCTAAGACGAAGTATTTGGAGGCGTGGACTCCGAGTACATTGAGGCACCCAGAGTCTCTAGCAGCGGTCGAGGATAGCGGACTTGCGCATCTTGTCGACATAGCGCATGGTTGTTTTGACCTCGCGCTCCTCTCAGCGTTCGTGGAGAGATGGCAGCCTGACACGAACTCCTTTCACATGCCATTCGGAGATGACTATTACTCTCCACGACGTCTACCACATTTTGGGTATCCCCATCACTGGCATGGCGATTTCGTACCAGCCCGAGGATGGCGCCCGGGTCATAGCGGCCCCACCATTACATGTTCTCATCCCCCACTTCCTACGGCTGTTTGCCGCGGCGGACCAGCAGGAGCTGATAGACTGTAGGTTCCTGGAGAAGAGCCAGGTACGTTACCGAGCTCTTCATGATACTTGTGGCGGTCCATACTGTACCCCACTTCAGGAGACGACGGCGTTCCTCTGGTGGCTGGTGTCCCACTCATTGATCATCGACAAGGGCGGGGATCGTGTTATGCCCTCGTCCTACTGGCCGATCCGTGACCCTAGTAGGGTCCACTTGTATGCGTGGGGGACCGGGACACTGGCATACCTGTACCGACAGCTCGGCATCGCTTCCCGGGCGGATACACGTCAGCTGGCTGGTTGCCTGACGTTGTTTCAGGTGAGAACTTGATTGTGAGCTCACGAGTTAAGTATTGTAAACTTGTTGATTGACTATGTTGGCTAATGTTTTCGGATGATCACCGCAGTGCTGGATCTATGAGTACTTCCCCATGTTCAGACCGGAGCCCCTTTCAGACTGGGATGGTTGCTCCCCGGCGGCGGCGAGGTGGCCTCGTTACACGAGGAATTTGATGGACGATGAGAGGCTACGTTTCGTGAGGGGACGGCTGGACATGATGTCCTCTACTGAGGTACGAGTTGCTTAGCGATTGTAGTAATTAAAAGTTGACGGTTAACGTATCGTCAAACATTGTTTCTCATTTAAGTTGTTAATTGTTTTCCATTAAATGAAACGTAGGTTGTTTGGCTGCCATTTGAGGCAGAGGGTGCCCTCGTATCACAGGCGCGCTCCCGGTATTATGGCACCATACAGTTCTTGGATATTGCTGAGCCGTATATGCCCGAGCGGTGTCTGCGCCAGTTTGGATACATGCAGACTATCCCCCCTCAGCCTATCAGACCCGACAGCCATTATCGTCCCAGACATGGGAAGACGTACCTTGCTTCGTACGACTACGGGACAGCCGTGTGGGACAACACGACAGGGCCCAGCAGGTGGAGGTTTCCTCTGGCACGTGCGGATATGCCATGGGCCGTGGCCCCGGATTACATCCGGTGGTTCCAGCGCGTTTCTCATGTTCAGGTGCGTCCCCTGGGAGCGGACGGTGGCCCCAGTACACGACGAGAGGATCAGCTCCAGGTAAATACTTAGTCTTGTTAATTTTTTTTGTTTGTAATTGTTTTTAAATACTAACTTCACATTTATATCTTACTGCAGTATTGGGATGAGACAGCGCCGCTTATCATGAGACTCGCCCCGGAGAACAACCCGGGCTGGCCCACCGGCTTCCCCGCCTGGGCGCTGATACGCTGGAGATGGCCTTTGAGTACTGCCGGCTTAATGTCCCGACCACCCCTGATTCGGCCACACGTCACAGGAACCCTAACCAGCCTCGTGCTGGCATGGAGTGGTACATCGCGGGGCATCGCACCAGAGGCCTTAGGCCTAGAGGGGAGGGTATGTACCGTAGGCACATGGAGCAGGCGCGTCGTGGTGGGGGTGATGGTGGGCGCGGTGATGATGCGAGGGGAGGACATGGTGATGGGAGGGGTGGGCGTGGTGATGGCAGGGGACGACATGCTGGTAGTGGTTCTGGGGCGGGTGGTGCAAACGATAATATTGGTGTATTAAATGCTAAGAAATGATCCTAGAATTCAATAGTTTAATATATCGTCAGGTTGCAAAAATCCCGGTCGAAATAGTATAGTAATTAAAGAAGCGACCGGGGTGTCAATCCACGGGACTCGATGAGTAAGTCTAGCCTTAGGTATTGGTTAACTCGAAAGGGGGTTTTTGTTTTGATTTTTGGTTGCAAATAAATAACAGGAAAGTAAATAGCAGATAAGTAAAGTGATAGTTTTGGGAGTGTGAACGGTACTCTAGGTTCAGGGAGTTGTTTCACTAGCTAGGTTCTGCATATTCTACCGCTTAAGTGGAGACTTGGATCGGCTTGTAATTCTCAATTATCTATTCTGTATTAAGTCATAATTCCAGATAGCTCATCTAGACAGGGCATGTAGTTCTAGTCTAGACCTAACAAGTATATCTAGATGGCTTTAATGCACAGAATTACTAGTCTGGTTGGTTCAATCCGGACTAAAGCTCCTAGTGACTAAAGTAATCTATCCGATTGCAATTATCACAGGTAACAGGTTAATAGGACCGTCAATGCTAATCACCTTATCTGATCATAACATGATTCGAGGGCTTATAATAACTTAGCAACGTTTATTAAAAGCACTTAAAAGCATTAACCTGAACAATCCAAATTGTCTCAACAAGCAGCAAAAAATGCAGAGTTTAACTAATTACAACATCCCTTCCCCTAGAGTAAATCCTTCTAGCTAGACATAGCAGTTATAATCATAAATGAGAGAGAGTTAGAAGAAATCATCTGTTACGAAGATCTTCTTGCTCGCTCCGTCTCTTGTCCTTGCTCCGTGCTAGCTTGAAGGTTGATCTCGGTGATAATGAAGAGGATTGGGTGAAATGGGGCGAAAATGGAAAGTTTGGGCGAATTTGTGAGGTGTCCGGCTGTGTAGGGTCGGACAGGGGTCGGACGTGAGATGTCCGGATCTGTCTGGGTCGGACTCGATCCGGACGTGGGTGGAATGACCTTGTCCGGATCCGGACAAGGGTCGGACAAGGCTAAATGCGGTGAAATGGATACGGGATGGGAGCGGAGGTTTACGAAGGTGTTTTGTGAGTTACCAGATGAATTTGTGGGTGAATCGTGAATGGTTTTATGCAGGTTTACGGAGGAGATAGAGGAATGAATGGAGATGAAGCGTATGGTGAGTGAGAGGATTAGAGAGGGGGAGGACTGTGAAGTCAGGTACGAGTTGGAATGAAGGTAGAAGGGGGGTTTATATAGGGTTAGAAGGGAAACACAAATTAGTGGGAGTTTGGTATAGTTGGTGAGAAAAATTTGGTTGAGCTTGGAGTCTTCTTCATTAATGCGCCGCTCCCGTTTATTCGCCGCCTGTCTGTTCGATAATTAGCCGAAAGGCTAATTATCGGTGCGTGGATTTTTATTTTTCAATTCTGTGTGACGTCCGGATCGTGTCCGGATTGTGTCCGGATCCGGACGTGACACAGAATTCTAGATCTAAAACGCGAACTCTCGAATCTGGAATTTTAGTCATGTCCGGCTTGCGTCCGGCCCAATCAGATCCGGACAAGAGATGTCCGGCTTTGTGTCCGGCCAAACTGATCCGGACAAGACCAATTTTTGTCTCTTCTCCTGATTTGTTCCCCGTTTGTTGTGTTGTAATCCTTATGATGTATAATCTTTATTTCCTGGGTTTTTCCTGCATTTAACATATATAACACATCAATTCTTATCAAAGCATCAATTTTAGGAAAAACACATAATAAGTGGGAAACATTGCCTGAATTGTTACAAATTATAAGGTATTTAAACCCTAAAAAGCCTATATGTTTCACACTTATCAGGTGGGTATGGTGGTGGTGAGTATGGTAGGGGTGGGTATAGTGGTGGTGGGTTTGGATATTAGTAGAGTTATTAGTTTATGTTGTTTTTGAACATTCTGTATTGATGCTTAAACTGATGTGGTTATTGTAATTTTAATTTATGTTTATTTCATTTTTAAATAATTCATTCTTGCTTATGTCATTAGGATGTCAATTCCCTTTGCAATTCACGTGAACCATTACACCGCACTCAATGAATACGGGGCACGGTTCCAACGTGCTCCGGGATGGGCAGTGATCAATACAGAAATTAGAACTCCGAGAAGTGTTAACCACCTAACAGCTTCATTAAATCAAATTGTCAGATCACATTTTGATAATCAGCAACTCAACGTCTTTTCCATTGTCTACCTTAGGATGGACCAAGATCTGTACAACGACTCTATCGTCGATTTACTAACCGATGCGGACGTATGCATGATGTTGCAGAACTTCTTAGACCTTGGAGAAATAATGGAAAGAGTTAGGATTCTTGTGAAGTATGAAGATGATTCAGACTTCGAAGACCTAGATGTAATACGAAGCAGGGCTGAGGCGGACCGTAGGGAACACAATTCACGGTACAGGGCTAGTACGAGGAGACGACCTCCTCCCGCTTGATCAGTGCATCCATATTTGGCTTTCATGTACTAGTAGTCATCACAACCGTTTTTTGTTTAAAGGTTTAAAATGATGTGTGTGTGGAATAAGTTGTAACATTATGAGAAATGATGTGTGAACAATGTTGATTGAAAATGAAACTCTAAAATATAATCGCTTTTGAAGTCTTAAAAATATGTTTCAAATATGTGTACAATTAATTAGTAAAAAAAACATTTTTTTCAGCATCTTGTCCAGCGGTTAGAAACACAGATGGGCCAAAATTCGATCATTAGCAACAGATGAAATATTGTACAACTTTTTTTTTGGTAAATTAGGTGTCATATGTGCTTCTTAAGATCAATGCCAATCTGGGTGGTCTAAATTCTTTGTAGGACGTTGAGTCGCTAACAGCAGTAGTGTTAGAACGCATTGTATCTACGATGAATTTGCTTTTATTAGATAAAGTATAATCCACTGTATCAACATGAGACACTAAAACACTCAAAATTTTCAATGTCCTTCTTCAATACATTAATCTTGCAAAACATCACAAAGTTGTTCACTAACGGGATAAAAGCATCCACTCAACATGAAGTCACTATACGTATTCACTATTAGTATGGTATTCAACCTACGATTACTGATGGCCAAAAAGCATTCATTACCAGTAACCTTGCTGATGTTGTGATCGAAGGTATACTTGAAAAGTTACCCTTGGTTGACCAAGTAAGGATCCATGGCGGGGGGGCCAAAATTCGATCATTAGCAACAGATGAAATATTGTACAACTTTTTTTTTGGTAAATTAGGTGTCATATGTGCTTCTTAAGATCAATGCCAATCTGGGTGGTCTAAATTCTTTGTAGGACGTTGAGTCGCTAACAGCAGTAGTGTTAGAACGCATTGTATCTACGATGAATTTGCTTTTATTAGATAAAGTATAATCCACTGTATCAACATGAGACACTAAAACACTCAAAATTTTCAATGTCCTTCTTCAATACATTAATCTTGCAAAACATCACAATGCTTCTTGAATATACTAATGGCATACAAAGAATTCAACAAAATTTTACAAATTCTAATCTTCTATAATCAAGCGTCCTGGTTCACCAATTGGGGGAAACAATCTGTACCACTCTGCATTGCGCGGTAAGTACGGATCAATATAAGCTGTAACTGAGGGCTCATGCCAACGTCGCCACATCGGATTCAAGATTGGGACTGGACAATTTTCGACTGTTTGGAGTCTAATGAAATGAGACTGCTCAGCGACACATGCAAGAGTGACCTCTGCTGTTGGACGACCTAACCCCCGATCATCACGTAGCGGCAGTGCGACCAACCCAGTAGCCTTACCATCGTATCCTTTTGAAAAACTGATAAGCGCAATGTGGTATACAGTGCACAAGATGACACCAATATCTAGAATTTCAATCCAGTATTGTGATGGTGCAAATGTGTCTGCAAACCAATTCAGTCGATGGTACTGTCTATCGTACCAAACTCGTTCAACTTTATTTAACCACCAATCTCTTCTATCCTCCAGCTCATCCAAGCATGCACGTCTAACCTGTTTCCATAGGCTTTCATCGTTGTACACGGCATCAGCAATGGCTCGAAACCCACAGTTTCCATCACCCACTATCTCCCTGTAACCTATAATATAATTACCTAATTGCGGATCGAGGTCAGTCCAATACGACGAGTATTTCCAGGGGCTCCAGTATGTCGGATATGGTGCATGTTGTTGAGGTGGATTGTGTTGCATTGTCGGTCCTTCTCCAGTTTGACTCATTCGCTCAGATGACCAACGCTGTGATTGACTGTGTTGCATTGACGGCCCATGATCACTTGTACTTTGGGGTGCTGTCGAGCGTCGCTGAGACTGCGAACGTCGTAGGGGCGGACCACGGTTTCCAAGACCTAAATGCTCGTGCTCGGACTTGTCCCTAGTGTTTGGCCTCTTCTTTTTTTTGGTAGTGGGCCTTCCCTTAGGCACCTTCACCTCTGGTGGCTGTAAACCAGTGTGATCATCCTCGGGCTCCCATATTGGCTTCCACGCGTTGAACGCTTGTTCAATCGTCGTAGGATCATACCGCTGAGACAGATCATCATACCATAAACCTACACATGAGAGTTGTTCCTCTGTGCTATACGACTCATCGTATGTTTGGCGTTGTGCTTCAAATTCTTGTTGTGCGTCGTATCTGAGTGTTCGCCAGAAGATATGCACTTCTTCAACTGGTATATTCAGACCGGCTTGAATGTACTGAAACATACGAAACGCGCACGGTAATCCCATGGTCGAAGTAAACGCACAAACATCTTCGTACGATGTTGTGTGGTCAATATCGCACCTCCCGCTTCTCAGCTGATCCTGGAGTATTTCCAAACATTTGAGGCTCACTTGATTGACCAGAAATAAAAATGGGACTTGCTGGTCTTCCGAAACCCTTCTGTCAATGGAGAACTCGAAGTCTTGTTTAATGTGAAAATGTTGCCCTTCGACGAATCTATGTATGCTGTCGAAGCATGTGTCTAGAGATCCGGTGGATGTATGAAGCCAACACTTTAGAGCTGAGTGGGCGCTCTCCGCCCTACACATTGGAAGTCAATTAGTATCAGATAAATGGGAAACATACCAATACAAACAACAGAACATGTTGACAATTAAAGTTAAGCTAACCTGTTGGTAGATGTGTTGCCGAAATGCCTGAATCTCTTAACCCATACCTCACAAAATTTCTCACGCTGACATAGCCATGTGTTGTTCAAGTACACAACGAAAGGATTGTTGGCGCCGTAGGAGTGTACTAATTTCCCGTACTGTTCATCGTACTTCGCAATAGTTGAGGCGTAAACTAGTCGCTTCCACCGATGCACTACTAAATTGACTCTGTCACGGTCAATATGCATTATCTTAAGCGCATTGGCAGCCACATTCTTGCATATATGCCAACGACATAGAAGATGTGGTACAGAAGGATATACCACTGAAAGTGCTTTCACTAGCGCCTTTTCATTGTCAGTGACAAACACATTTGGAGGATAGATCAACACCTTCGTCAGCTGATTAAGCATCCACGTGTATGCAGACTCATCCTCTCTGACCGCAAAACAGAACGCTATGCAGAAGTTCTTGCCGCACGACGTGACTCCGACGAACTCCACTAGAGGCACCTTGTACATGTTCGTCTTGTAAGTGCTATCAATGAGCACTACATAAGGAAACATCTTAACGAGCGTCAGCGAAAAAGGGTGCGCAAACAAGACAAGACCCAGCCTAGATGGATTCCCTGCAAAATGGACATTTAATTAGAACTAACATTTAAAGTGATTAACAGACAAATAAACCAACACTGAACAGATGTGCCGACACTTACTTGCATCTTTCTCGGACCACCAACTATAATTACGTTCATCTAGCGAGTGCATGAAGGACGCTACATCTGTACGTCCGCCACGATCTTCTTTTCTGAATTTCGAAACTAGGTTATGAATCGATGTCTTGTCTGCAGTACTTTCAGGGTTCTTGTCATGTAAATGGGCCCACATCTGCCTAGGCGCAACACCACTCCTGTACAAACTTTTCATGCTTGCCCTTTCGTCGACGCTAAAGCGAGGCCGGACGAAGTGAGATTGCGGGTTCCTCGCTAACGCGTGGTTGTGCGTCGAGACCATTACCAAGACAGACCAGCCCGTCTTAACCCCACCCCTGATGCTTAGGCGGAAAGGGCAGTTGCATTTCTTCGTGGCACGCCGTGGCCTTTGACTCGACGATGACGATTCTCCAGTGCTAACCCGTGGCCTATGCTTGCCGTACCTCTCACACGTTAGTATTACTTCACCGTCGTCTCTCTTAGTCTGTCTGATTAGATAAATATTATTAGCCTCTCCGGTGCGCAACGCATAACCAACCGCCTCCTCTGCATCGCCAAAGACTAGGCTACTATTAAATACATGACTTGTGTCTACGTTCGCATCATCGAATTCATCATCGTTATCACCCTAAGCAGAAAAACGTCGTTATTCATCAAGTGCTACTCGTAAACCCTAATACTACGTACTTTAGAATAAATCACACATAAGCCATCAAAATAATCAACAAAGTATATCATCGTAAAGTACACGAAAAGACAAACGCAACGGCGCAAACGGATCGAAAAACGGAGCAATAACGAAGAAGATACAGCGATTTGAAAAACGGGCACCGGCGCAGGCGCCGACCTAAAGACGCCGGCGCCGGCGTCCGCGGCAAGGGCGCGCGTTTGAAAGGCCGGGCGCTGGCGCGCGGTTGGAAACAGGGGCGCGGGGCGCGGTTCGATACGGGGGCGCGGGCGCGCGGTTGGAGGCGTGGGCGCGGGCGCCCGGTTGACTGGAACGGCGCTGGCGCGCGCTTAATGACGTGGGCGCGGGCGCCCAGTTTCCCGGCGTCTTTTTTTGCTTTTTTCGTTCAGTTTTGTATATATTCTAGCTACATTTGTACATAAATTGCTAAAATAACAACAGAAAGTACCTCAGATTGAGCTCCTCGTGAATACTCCTCGCTCCTAACATCATCTGCATTCTCGTCTTGTATTTCTGGAACACCACCTTCAGCATTTCCTCCATCTTTTTTACTCTTACCGAACAGTTTTTTCTTCAAACTTCCGAAAGAAACCATTTCCTCTCTTTATCTCTCTAACTTTATCTCTCTAACTTTAGGATTTCTGAATTTGAATATGATTTCATATCATATTCAATCCCTTTATATAATGAAATTTGGGGTCACCTTGTAATATATCAAAAATTGTGGGTAAATATAAAAATAATTGAAAATTATTATAGTAGGGGCAAAATAGTCTTTTTCCGACTGAGCGAAGTGAAAACCCGACTGAGCGTAGTGACCCTCAAAGGCAAATTCGAAGTAACGGGCTGGTCGCACCGGTCTAACTATTTGGCAGCCTAGTCAGCTGCTGACCAAATTATTTTTGTTGATTGGACTGTCTTTTTACTATATTAGTTTTGAATTATTATAACTTTTAATATATAAGTCCAAAATGAAAAAAAATTATATCATTGTTCATCTAAATTCAAGCTCTTCAAAACAAGACCAGTTATGGATATGTTTTGACAACTTTAAAAAAAATTATTTTTACATATGTATGAGAATACACTAAAATGATAATATGATTCATTAATTTTGATAGTATGATTCATTAATATTGATATTATCAATCATTAATTAATAAGTAGTGAATTAGATTACGAATACCAGAACTGATAAAAATCATTATCGTTTTGTAGTGTATTATTATTGTTGTATGGTGTATTTTAAACCTTATATGGTGAATCATGTATTTTTCATACATACCAAATATTGTTTTATATTGTATTTTGTTTGAAATTTTTATTTTTATATGTTTACGATGATACACTTAAATGAAGACATGATTCACTAATTTTGATATTATGATTCATTAAAATTGATATTATGATTCATTAACTAATAAGTGGTGAATTAGATAACAAATTTCAGAACCGATAAAAATCATTATTGTTTTATAGTGTATTATCATTGTTGTATGGTGTATTTTAAACCTTATATGATGAATCGTGTATTTTTCATATATACCAAATATTATTTTGTGTTGTATTATTGTGTAAATTTTTTTATTCTTATATGTTTGCGATGATACACTAAAATGAAGATATGATTCATTAATTTTGATATTATGATTCATTAAAAGTGATATTATGATACACTAAAATGATGTTATGAATCATAAGTCTTATTGATATATATGAATATATACATGTAATTAATATAAATTTTTAAAGTTCTCAAAACATATCGATGTCTGGTCTTGTTTTGAAGAGCATGAATTTAGATGAACAATTATATAATTTTTTTACATTTTGGACTTATATTTTATAAAATATGATAATTTAAAGTTATATAATAAAAAACAGTCCAGTCAGCTCCAGTCAGCAGCTGACTGGACTGCTGACTGGCTGCCAAGTCAGTTACCGCACGATTGTTGTACGCGGCGTGCTTGCACCATCTCCACGTTGTTGACCAAAACAGCGACTATGCCATGGCTAAAAGTTTGGGCATATGCTCATACAATTTATAGCCATTAGATTATAATTTATTTTTTAAAGTATTAATCTCAACCGTATATGTATTTATTTATTTAATAATTAGTTTTATAAAAAAGAAAAACAATCAAATAATAATAATAAGGATATAATAGACTTTTTCAATTATAACCAACCACTCCCCCTTATTGATAAGAGATGAAGTTTACACAAGTTTTTCTCACCTAACTTCCTCTTGTCCATCTTAAAAAAAATCACGCTCTCTATTAATTTATCTCTCTTCACCCATCTAAATATAGAACGTGGAGATTGTGAAAGTAATTAGTATTTTAATAATTATTCGACTAGTAACTTCCCTAAATATACGACATTGACATTGTGGAAATTTCTTTCTCACATCCATTAATGCTACAAAGTTTATGTCAAAAGATTTTTTTAATTTTTAAATAAAGTAAGTTGCTTAAAATGTGGGATCTTTATTAGAATTGATGGTTTATAAAAGTTTTCTTTTCAAATTAGATATTTAAATAAAATTATACAATTTTCAAAATGCAAATGTAGATATGTTTGCTCATTAAAGAAAAAGTGTAGATATTTAGGTAAAAGGATAGATTTTTTTAAACGAATGTGTAAATTTTTATGACGGAAGTGTAGATTTTTAGTATTTTCTAAAAATGAAAGTAAAAGTGTAGATATTCAGATAAAATGATAGATTTTTAAAAATGGAGGTTAGATTTATTTGATAGAATTGTAAATTTTTAGTAATTGCTCATTTAAGTAAAAGTGTAGTTATTTAAGTAAAAGGATACATTTTGTAAAATGTAGGTGTAGATTTGTTTGATAAAAGTGTAGATTTTTTATTTGAACAATACAATGTTAAAGGTATGAGTGAAATTATTTTAATGAGTAATAAATAAGACAACCTAGGAATTTCACTTGTGATCTTATATTTTTTTAAAGGGTTCATGTCAAATTATTTTTTAATTGATTCTTTCAAAACAATTTGTTTTAAATGTACATCTTTCTCTCTTTTTTCTAACTAGATCCGCTACATTCCCACTTTAAAAAATATTAATGGTTGATCATTTTTTTTTCAAATTAGATCGTTGCAATATACAAACTCATCTAAAATTACATTCTTATTTAGATATTTTAGTAAAATGTTAGATTTTTAAAATGCAAGTGTGGATTTTTTTTAGAAGTGTGAATTTTAATTAATTCCCAATTCAAGCAAAAGTGTAGATATTTAGGTAAAGTAATAGTTGTTTCAAAATATAATTCTTTGATTTATTTTTGTTTGATTGTAATGTTTTATTAAGTAATAAATAAATTTAATGTTGTTCTTATACATTTTTATAAGGAGTCTTGTCAATTAAATTTCTAATTCATTATTTTTAAATAATTTTTTTTTTTTTTGCGTAAAAGTGGGACTTTTGATTTTTTTCCAGATCACTACCCCACTTCTATTACAGTTGTCAATTGTGGAAATATTTATTAGAATTATTGATATAATTATTTATCCGTAAATTAGATCGTGCAATTTTACATTTTTTTCATTATTTCTTAAAACTAAAATTAAATTTGACATCTATATCCCTATAATAAACAATAAAATCTAAACCTTCAATTTATTTATTATAAATCCAACGACCATGATTTAATTGAGCACCATCTTCCCTCGTTGAGTGTTTGACTCAGTTTTCAGCACTGGGTGGCATACGGTGCTGGAGCCCGCATTTTCGTACTCATTTTAGCACTGGGTGGTATACTTCCTTATTTGATGTCTTTTTTCACTTGGCTTAGTTTTAAACGTTTAGTGACATCTTCTGGATGATTAGTTTTATGTTGCCATATGAGTTTGTTGATGCCAAATCTTGCCAAGCCGTAAATGCTACACTTGCCACAAAACTAGAATTTATTTCTTTTATTATACGGAAAAGTTTTATTGGCCTATAGCTGATACTTTATACTTTAATATAAGGAATATACTAGAAATATTCCCATTTCAAATATGACACAACCACATCTCAGCTTGGGACCAGCGATCAAGATTCAAAGACTAATCCTGATAAAGCTGTCCTAGACACTTTTAAGCCTGTTCACTTTCTTGTTACAATTATTAACCCCACCAATGATCCATCACATTCACAGGATTGTTGTATCACAGCAGAATTCTCTAATTGCTCCGATCAAAGCCACAATAAACAGTACTATTTCCCTTTTCTTTTTCCTCTCATTTTAGCCTTTAACAAACAACCCATTGGAAAAGATCAACATAATCTATCCATGAAATGACCTTTATTGTAAATTCTCATCTAAAACACTAGGGAGTGGGTGAATCTAAGAAAGAAAGAAAATTTCATCTGGAGACAGTTACATTATGTGATACAAAGTTGGGGGAAAGGCAGTAAAGTATAGCATAAAAAAGGTTTCAGACACCAAAACACAATTTTTGACACAACAAAGTAGAAAAGGTAAGCAAATAGGGAGTGACTCAAGTGAGGACTGAGGAGCTTGCGCCCAGCTCCTACAGACCTCTTTACCCACAGACAAAAACCTGTCAATCTTTCAATCTTAGCCAGGTGATTAGCATTGTTCAACAGTTGAAGTCAACCCCGCAGCAAAATTTATAAGTGTTGTGCCCGAGTCACTCACTTGATTGACGCTTTAGACAAACTTGCTTCAAGCTCGTTTAGCTCATCCAAGTCAAAATCATCATCATCATCATCCAAGACATCATTGTCAACATGATTAGCACCATGAGGTGCACTTGAGCTTGGACCGGCTTCATTAGATTTGTCATCAACCTAATAATGAACAAACCCCAACGACATGTTAGTCAAGAAAGATGTGACATTCTTATTTAAGACGAAAGAGGTAAATAAGGTTGCATGGATAGACTTGTAAGATACAATTAATGACTTCAATCCAACAGAATTGAGACTATCAATTGATCCTTCAGCAACTGCAGCATTTCTTCCCTTATGAAATGTATAACCCGCACCTTCTGCTGATGAGCTTCAGTCTCATCCCTCTGATACTGGTCACAAGCCTCATCATCATCCACAAACAGACTAGCATTTGCAAGAAATAACTCACGTCCACTGCAACAATTCAGAACATGTTTCAATCACATGCGAAAGACTGGTATAAATATTCAAATACATTCATGGACCCACAGACGGGACTTCACCGCTTTTAACTACTTACAGATTTAACTTATACAAACTCGAACCAGTGCAGTTGAATATGAAATGTTACCTCATACGATCATTCTTAGCCCTATCAGCTCTCAGTGCCGCCAAACCTGCTTCCCTCTCATCCATCTTCTTCTTTCTCCATGCCATAAACAATTCTGTAGTTATAGGTGTACAAGTTGCCACCTTTGAACGCTACATCCAGAGCAAACATAACATAAGCAGTCTGGCCAGAATAAATAGCAAAGTTTCCAATAACAAAAAGAAACTACCAGACAAAAACTCTTATTGCAAAAGTGGACGCAGAAGTACTACAAGGCAGATTGACATGAAGTACCTGCTGTTCAATCTGCTCTTCGATGGGAATCTTATCAGCCTCCTCTTCAAGTAGGGCCTTCATTTGGGATTTTAGAACATATCCAGGGGGTAGAGCATGCCTGTACTGACACTCTTTACCTCCATTGGGACAAACCCAGAACCACCCATACTGTTTCTTCTCCACTGCATCCAGAAAGTGCTTACACACCTACAACAGGTTATATTGATCAGAAATCGAGATTATAAATGCTGGTTCTATCAAATAATCGGAAAACAACAATCACACAGATAGGTAGACAGCCAAAAAACATAGTTCTGACATAGATGTCAAATTTTATCCCAATACTTCTAGGTGTTAACTGAACATTGTCGTCTGTATGTATCATGGCATAATGGTAGCTAGCCTAACAATAAGGTAAGTCAGTCAAGTAACGTAAGCAGTCATTCGGGTGACTAAGATGTAAGTAGACAACATTACAGCATTACTGATCCAGCCAATGATCAACACAAACACAAAAACATAAACACACTAAAAGGAACATAGAAGCAAGATAAACCGACCAAGGAAACCTCAGGTGCTTGCATGATGATAAGAATACAAAAGACTGGAAAGATAAAGTCTCTTAGAGGTAATAACGGATTTCATGATATACCATGAGTTCATGGTCACTACTTTACAAGATTGTGGACCTGCAACAGGCTTTTGATAGTGTATCTGAAGGTTCATGCATGACCTTATAATTTGCATAAACTTTCCAGGCAATTTGTTTCACTGTCAAGGAATATGCATGTTAGTTACTTTGTAGTGATTTTTGAGATTTTAAAGGTTTCTTGCCTGGTATGAGGCCTAAAGCAAGAAGATCCAAACACCTCATCTTTTTGTCATTTTCGTGAAATACTTTAAGTAGACTCATGGCTAGCTTTGTCCTTTCTCCTATGGTAGGAGCAAGTCTAAGATCTTCATGGCAACGGCGCATGAAGAGTTTAAACGCTTTGTTCCTTCTACTTACCTCTTGGAGGAAGGTTTACTTCTTGTTTAGTACTACTTGGGGTTTCCCCTTAGCCCTACCAAGCTTTCAGCCTTAGAGTGCAAGGAACTTGTTGATGGGTAGGTTGGTAAAATTAAAAATCTAGCCAACAAGGTTCCTTAGCTATGCTGGCAGGTTGTAGATGGTGAAGCCAGTTCTCCCTGCGCAAGTTTATGGGATGACCACCTTCCTGCTGCCTAAGAAGGTCATTAAGGAAGTTAAAGTTGTCAGTAGGGATTCCCTTTTCATGGAATAACATTTGTCAACCTACTGTGTTGAGGGTGGGGCATCGGATGTATGGAACAAGGCAGCTATTTGCAAATGTTGTACAATTACTACCATACATTAACAAGATAATATTTATTTATCTTGGGTACACAAAGGATTTATCCAAATAGAAAGTTCTCACAATCTGTATCATCAAATAAATTCAAAGCATGACCTAAAAGTTAGACCACTGTATATTAACGGTACCACCTGATTTTTCACTATTTATCCATGTTTGCTAATTCACCATATAACAGTTAAGAGTCCAAATCTGGCTGCATATTAATTTAGTGGAGACAAGCATTGTCATTAGAATTGTAATCTGGAATATAAATACATTATTCAATGATCCCAGTATAGTAAACCTTTTAAAAAAATTATATCAGAACAGGCAAGGTCAGATCACATCAATCCACGGAACCCTACAAAATGTGAGTCTTTTTCTATTTTCGAACCAAATTACTGTTTTGTCATATGAATCGTTTATCAGAGCCGTATATCAAAGTATTTTTATACATTAGAAGCATGAATTTAAACTATTTCTCCCCTTTTTCTTCCTCCCTTCCATATGGTTAGGGAAACTATTTTGAATGTTACAGTTTATATTACCGCATTAATCGCAGACTAGAGAAAAATGAGTAACAAACCTAAATCAGGAAACGACAATGATATGAGACAAGGAGACTTACAATCTCAGTTGGTCTATTCTGATTGTACTCCTTACTCTTGGCTTCAATAGCTTTTTCCAGAGTCTCCTGATCCCATTCCTCCATGGTATCTTCATCAAACACCAGCATAAAGTTACATCAACAAAAAACCAAACTAGAACTGATAATAAAGGTTTCTACACATAAAAAACTGACCTGCATCACGCTTATCACTAAAAACATCAATTTTCTCTCCCTTCCTCTGAACATTAAGATCATGTGAAAATTTACACTTGAACCCTTTCGCGCATTGGCCAGCTTTGAAAAACTCGCAAACAATAGATTTGGGATCAACACCTGATAAATCATCAAGCAAACTTCAACAATTAGTCCAACCCAGGGGCACAAAACAAGCAATAGAACTCATGGAAGCTCCCCAGGTAGTTCACTTCCCTGCCCAATAATACAACAATCAGCGTATTACCAGGTGGAACTTTAGGCTGAGAAATGGCAACCTTGAAAAGCTCATTTAGCTCCTTCTCCCTCGCCAATGCTTCTTCCTTTTTTTTCTGCAAAAGTAACCAGTGATGTAAGTAGTTATACACAAGCCAATAATGCAGAACAAAACTGTGCTACCAAGTGACTGTGTTTTACCATATTCTAAATGCTCACCTAAGACGTGCACCTTCATTCTGAGAGCAAAATTAGGACACATAATCGTGAATGATATGGATTGGAAATCACAAGATCTACCAAGTCAAGGTGAATACGAAAAAGTTGAACGTCATATTTAGTATTAACCAATCCAAAAGTTGCCATTCTGTTCACGCTGACAGTCTCAAGCGCAGACTTTCTCACCACACAAAACCCTAACATCAGACTGAGTTCTCGGAGCCGACTCTACCACCGGCACTCAATGGTTGAAGCTTGAATTTGACATTAAATGTGTCAGACAAATTTCTCATGAAATAAATGACGACGATAAGGAACCATCGCATCGTTTTTTTCTACATGATTTTTAAACTGGGAACTTGGGACAAACAGAAGAACACCAGGGAAAAAAAATCTCAAACTCAATCCTAAATTTTGAAACTTTCTGCAGATATTCACCGACATACTAAAGAGGGAGCTTCAAACTCGAACCCCAAAAATATGCATGAAAAGAAGAAAAAAAACAAAACCTTGGCATCGGTCTTTTTGGGGTCAATTTTGGGCTGCATCGACTGTTTGAGGTTCTGGACGTATTTCTGAACAGTTTTGCTCTTGTTTTTGTTCTTCAGACCGAAGGTCTTGTCTTCTACAACCTTTTGCTTCTTCGCAACATCGGCCTTCGACTGCTTTGGAGGCATATTTACTGTGTTCTCTTCTTCCTCCTTCAATTAAAGGACAATTTCCTCGATATTAAAAGGAGGAAGGGATAGCTAAAGGGGAACTATTTATGAGCAGGACGGACTAGTGAAGAAGTATCGGTGATAACTTGACAGATTGGTTGAAAGAATATGAAATTGTGTCCAGCGAAGACGGTGCGGCAATGCTGTGCCCTCTGGGTTTCAGGTGAATCGGATCTGTGCTTGCACAAATCAAAGAGAGGCTCGGACTAGTTCGACGGCGTTTAAGGTATGGTCAGGCCGATAACTAGTACAATCCGGTATAAAAGGAAAATATTTATTTGGATGAGTTGTTTTACTTTAGTATATTTTAAAATTTTATTTAATTAAAAGAGTAAATTACTCGGAACCTCCTTGAGGATTGGGCATATTACAGTTAACCTCCTTGTGTTTCTCATAATTATTGGTAACCACCCTGAAGTTACAGTATCTCTAACTATGAGCCCCCGAACTATAACTTCATTATCAAAACATTAACTACATACTGACTCATCGGCTTAATCACTTTATTAATGACATGTTGAACAACAAAATTGCTTAATCAACATCGTCTAACTCTTCCTCATCCCAATTCAAATACATTTTTGAGGTAAGGTTGACGTTTTTCAGACAATAAGAATGCTAATTAAGCAGTGTTTTTTGTCCAACATGTCATTAATAAAGTGATTAAGCTGATGGGTCAGCACATAGTTAACGTTTTGATAATGAAGTCATAGTTCGGGGGCTCATAGTCAGAGATACCGTAACTTCAGGGTGGTTGTCAATCATTATGAGAAACATAAGGGGGTTAACTGTAATATACCCAATCCTCAAGGGGGTTCTGAGTAATTTACTCTAATTAAAAAAACAAGAAAAATTGTAACATATGAAGATAATTTCTGTATTTTTTAAGGGTCGTGTTATGTGTTATATGTTTAGCAAAAGTTAATTAATTAAATAATAAATTAATTAATAGTAAGCAAATAAGACTTAAATATTACTGTTTGTCATAAAATTAAATATTGAGTATTTTTTATAAATTGAAATATTAGTATTAGAATATGGTATTGGTAATCTTAAAAACTACTAATAGATTTTAAAAAATATTTATGATATGGCGGGAAAGACGAATAGCGTAAACGTGGTATAAATACGACATAAATGCCACATGCACATATGCTCTATACGAACGGACAAAGAGAAATATGCTAAAATATGACATTTATGCCAGACTCGTTTATGTCACGTTTATACTGCATATGAACGAAGCGCTTTTATAAGAAATTATTTACTTTTCGACTTCAATTTAATCAAACATTGGTGCATCGACAACCAACAATAATTTGAAAAAAAAAACTTAAATAACTCTCTTTTTGAATATATCCACATATTAGTCTCACTCTGAAACTATCTAAAATTAATATTTGCGGGAGAAATCGTCTCTCACTAATTCCAAAATTTGAAAATATCTCTGCAAAGATGATTTCACTTATTCCTGGGCCACATGAGCGTCCTTGTCGGGATGTAGAAGAAACTAAGAAATCGTCTTTGAAAAGACGACTTTAGAAAACCTCTGTTTAAAAAACGATTTCTCCCTGACTTAAACTGAGAAATTGTGGTACTCCAACACTTGGAAATTTTGCAGGTATTGGGTAATAGGTGCAATCGTATCTTGAGACACGACCTTAATTAACAAAGAAATCGTCTTATTTCTCACGGGGACGTTGGTGGGCCAGGAAAAAGTGGAATCGCCTCTTTAAAAGAAGATTTCAACTTTAAGAATTTGTGAAATCGTCTTTGAAGAGACGATTTCTCTCGGAAGTGTTAATTTAGGAATTAGTTGGGATGAGGCTAATAAACAGATTTATTTTCTAAAAATGGGTTATTTCGGATTTTTTTCACAATAAACTTGTCTCGAAAAAACAACAAACATAAATAATAGTACTAATGTAGTATCAAATGTTTGGATTACAAGTACCTATTTAATGAGTTTGTTTGAGTAGACATTTTTATTCAATAAATGTTGTATGGTTTAGGACTAAATACGATTGTACAACCGGTTGCACGATGAGCATTGTACAACCTTCTTTTATTTAAGTTCAAATGTTGTTCAAATTGATGTATTGATTATTCAGATTGATATGAAAGTTATCTTTGTTATTCTAAAGGTTGTTCAACTCTACATAATAGTTCTTCAAATTAAATATGAAGATTGTTCAAAAAGTAGAAGTTATCTTTGTTATTCTAAAGGTTGTTCAACTTTACATAATAGTTCTTCAAATTAAATACGAAGATTATTCAAAAAGTAGAAGTTATCTTTGTTATTATAAAGGTTGTATGATAGCTGGATTGCTATTTAGGTGGACTTATAATTAGAATGACCGGTAGAAGTTATTTTCATAAGTACAAAAAGTATAATTTCATTCCTAATGTTTTTAGTTTCCGTTGCATGCAAATTAACTCACACCCATGATATTTGTTATAGCAAAAATTTATAGAAAATTTAACAAATGAATTGTGAAATTCTTAACAAGATAATTTTTAGAAGATATTTATTATCTAGAAAAATGTTTTGATTTATGGACAAATGTTATATTTGCTTCCGCATTGTTTGTGCTGGTTTTGTTTTGACTGTTATACATGTGACAATATATTATTGGAGGAAAACGCATGACCACCCTAACAATATTGTCAAATATCCCATTAAAATATTGTAAATAAACAAAGTGTCCATATATTATATGTACATGCAAAAAATCATTTTTTTTAAGGGTAAGAGGATTTGTACTAAAGAGAAAGGAACTTACAACCTAAAGCATAAAAAGGTAAAGTTTGTTATTTATATATGTGAAATCCAAAGAAATGTCTTAAAAGCCTTGGGACTCTAGATCTAACATTAGCCATAACAAGAGAAATAGAGGAAGATGAAAAAATAGAATGATTCTGAAAGACCTAGTTGTTTCTAGCATACAAAATATGGTAAATACAGAAAGCTGGAGCTGCAACCTGAGCTTTAAACATGATAGATTTTTTAGCATTCATTTCGAGGAATGTATTCATACAACCCTCAAAGTCTATAGGAGCGGATATATCCCACCATAAGAGAATATGCGCAAGAACTTCAGATGAGAAGGAACAAACAAAGAAAAGGTGGTAGCTAGATTCAAAAGCATCACAAAACTAACACTTAGTGTCATAAACAATTCCCATTTGAGAAAGTTTGTCCTTAGTAGCAAGTTTGTTCTTCATAGCTACCCACCAAGTAAAAGAGTTTATGGGTATGTTAACTCGATTCCAGATCAAGATAGTCCAGTAAACTTTCGATGAGAAGGGATGAAAGAGATCATATAAAGAACCCAATCGGCGGCTAAGAGCAAAACCATTACTTACTCTTCAAGCTCATAAGCAACAATATCATCCATGGTCTTAAGGATTTACCCCAACTCCAAGAATTTGTGGACTTCTTTTTCACATCCCGGATGGAAGGACCTCGCAAAATATAGGCATGGAGCCAATTAACCCAAACATAATCCACATTATTTACAACCTGCAGAATACGTTTAGTAATGGTTGCCTTGTTCCAACTAAGAATTTCCTTGAAACCTAGACCTCCATTTTGTTTAGGCTTGCAAACATCAGACCATGCAACAGGGCAAAATTTCCTATGTAGAGCGTTACTACCCCATAGAAAGTTTTTGCACAAGCTAGAAATCTGAAGGATAACACTCTTAGGAAAGAGAAAAATATGGCATCAGAAGTTCATAATACCAAAAAGGACATCTCTTATGAGCTGAGTTCTTCCTGCATATGAAAGCCAGAATTGCTCCCCGTGAATTAATACTTTTTGGTGATATTGGCAATGAGGAGAGCACAATCATTCAAAGAAAGTTTGTAGGAGGAAAGGGGGCACCGAGGTAATAGGAAACTGACCTTCAGTGAACCCCAGCTCCTTGATACTTATCGCCCTAGATTCAGGATCCACAGCACCAAAGAAAACAACACACTTAGCAAGACTTATATTCAGGCCAGAGCACTTAGAAAAAGAGTCCACTTTATGCTTTAGCAATTTGACCGAAGTTAAATCCCTGTTATACCCAAAATTTTGACCCCCTAGGTTAGGGTCTATGGGGTGCTGGTGTTGTGAGAGGCATTTTAATCAAGTAGTGAGGGATTCCGGCTCGATCGGCGCGCTCCATGGCATGGGGAACAGCTTCGTCATTTTCAGGGGCGTTTTGGTAATCTTTAAAGGCTCTTGAGACCTCCTATAAGCTTTCTCTCTCCTCCAAAGGATGCCCAAATCAGCTTGAAACGCTTTGATATTTTAACCCATGATATAGGATGACATTCTAAGCATAATGCGTTGGAATTTTGATTTTTCGAGTTTCCAATAATTTTCTAGCAATTTCTGACTGGATCTGACAAGAAATTCAATTTAAAAATATTCCAACATTTAAAAAATTCGTTTCCACCTCAGAAAATTCATAATATCCATCCTTGACATGTGGTTAAAATTTCACAGCAAAATTCCTTTGGGAAGTTTTAATTAAAATACCAGAAAATCTTACTTTTACTAGATTTTCTTTATCTTTAAGAAAGTCTATATAAGGGGATAGGTTTTTGGATAAAGGAGGAACTTCATATGCTCAAGAACCCTAGAGAGTCAGAAAACACAGCCTCCTCTCTCTCTCTCACGTTTTCCAACACCCGGCCACCCAAATCATACCGAAAATCCCCCGAAATCACCATCTAAACACGTTTTCCAATCCCCAAAGCACCAATAGTCATCAAAACCCCACAAAAACACCACCAAAACGTGAAGAACAGCAAGAACAACCAACAACCAGAAGCTTGGTTCGAAATCCTCTCGGGTCTGCTATCAACGAAGCACTCAACGAATCCCGATGTGAAGAATCACCTTGAATTCGAAGGTAAAACAGGTTACAACTCTACTTTTCTAATTCTCCACGACCTTATTAACTCTCTGTCAAATTTTGGGCTCAAACTAACCTTCGTACGCTTCTGTATTGCTGTTTGTTTAAGCTTCTGTCCAATTACTTGTTTACTAAGTTTCGTGCTTAATTCGAACTCAAATTGAAAACTTTCAATCACTAACGTCTTGTACATCTTTCACGCTACACACCCATAAAATTTGAGCCAAAAACACCTTCGGGAACAGCCTTAACGCCGCCGTCCGAGGGCGGTCCGCACCCATGGACGTCATGTCCGGGGTCCCGGACTCCTTGTCCGTAAGCCCGGACGCCCACGGACGGCGGCGGGATTTTTAAATTTTAAAAATTTAGGTTTTTCTAATAATGTCCGGGCCCACGGACGGCCTGTCCGTGGCCCCGGACCTTACAATTTTCTGTTTTCTGTTTAATTCGACTTTTATTTTCATATAGGTTAACTGGGGTCCGTGGTCTCGGACATTAGGTCCGTGGCTACGGACGGAAACAAAATTTGACCTAATTCTGCCTCTGAAACCCTAGTTTAGGTAATTTTAATTTCCACTTTAATTTTCTGCCAAAAACGTTAAAAAATAAAAAAAACAGAAGCACGCACCAAGGTTAAAAACAACTTTGTAGAAAGCCGTAAATAAACCAAGTAGAGGAAAAACGACCTAGGAAGGGTAATGAAAGTAATTTGAACCCTAATTAAGTCGAATATCAAGCCCCCGAACCTGAACTCTCCTTTCCTAATTTGATCTAGGTTAAAATTAGGTGGCGACTCATAATAGGTTCCAGTGAGCTAGCCTAGGTTTTAATAATTTTGTTATATGACATAGTTATTAATCTTAGGTTATAAGTGGACCTAAAACCCGATTAGATCCTAATCAACTTAATCCACATAGGATAGGGTTTAAAATCGAGGCTCACAGACTGGCGACTCTGTTGGGGACAAAATTCTTAATTTTAACTTGTTTAATTTTAGGAAAGAGGGCTTAACTTGAAAATGTTTATTTATGGCTTTATTTACTCTGTTTGTTTACTTTCGTGCGCACTTTAATTTTTGCACCCTTGCATCATATGAGAGCGAGGGTCCACGCAAACCAATTTCACCCCGGGACCCGTTTGGGGGTCCCCTGCCAGGGACTCACACCTTTTAGGTGATGTGAATAAGTGGGGGAAAAGAGGAGGGTGTCGTCTAACCACACCCCCTTAATACCTAGGCTTTAGCCCCAAGCATTTTCCTGGCAAGTACCCTTACCTAGCCCATTGTTTGGTCAGTCAAAGACCCGACCGTAGACGCACACCTCTAGGTGATGTGAAAAAAGTGGGGAAGCCCAAAGAGAATAGCGTGCAAGCCCTATTCCTTTGTGGTGACCTGGGCTAGCGCCCCAAGCACCTCTCCGGATTGACCCGTACCCGTTGGACTGAGTCATTTTGGGAGGACATTTGTGCATGCGTTCTTTCTCCTGGGCCTCAGGCCCAATGTATATATCGATCCATCAATCTCCCCCAGTCCAAATGAAACACTTGAGGATTTCAGTTGCCTAGATGCCTTTACCTCCACGAAATCACCCTCTTAGAATAAGCCTAAAGGCTCCCATTAGGATTGCTGGCTCATTTCGCGTGCCAAAAATCTCCAGCCCGCTGGGCTTGAGAGGTCCAAAAAAAGAGTCTTGTAATTAGAACATAAGGGTCCTCAGAGGAAAATCTTTCCATGTCATTGAAAGCCTGTGCCTGATGGTTTTTGTTCTCACCCTATGTTCTGAAACAGAAAGAAGGCAAGATTTCAGAAAGGCGCTGGGACAGAAGTTCCGAACGTTTGACCCGACTGCCTACTCCTCCGCTTCCACCATTCCGGCCTGAAGTAGACTCCAGCTCATCTGATATGTCGGTCCAGGCGCATGACGATATCCCTCAGGAGGATCAGCCAGCAGGGGGAGAAAACCAGAACACTTCTGTTGAAGAGCTCATGAAAAACTTTGATTTGAAACACCAGGAAGCAATCCAGGCACTCGAGAATAAGTATGTGGACACAATCGCCAAGCTAGAAGATAAGTTGGCCGCATTAGAGACGGCAGCCCAAAGCAGGACCACTGGGGGTCCAACGGGGGAGCAGGATCAAATAGCCAGCCTGGTACAGAAACATCAACCTGCCATTGAAGCCCTGGAGGCACGGCATACGGCGGCAACAGTTGAGCTCCATGAGAAAATAGGATCCTTGGAGGCAGCAAGACGAGAAGGACCACTGCAAGGATTTGTCAACCCTTTATACGGCATGGACAATATCTCCTTGGAGGGACATGACACCCATGTTGGCTACGGAGGTGGTGCTCCCGGGAACCAGTTAGCTGCTGAAGTTCAGAGGGCTCTGAGGCGCATTGAGCGCATGGAAAAGGCTGGTAAACCTGCTGGCTTTGACTACCTCTCCATGGGATCCTATCCAGACGTTGAGCTACCCGCGAAGCTGAAGCTCCCCACTTTGGCTCTCTACAAGGGCTCGACCGATCCCCAGATCCATTTGGTGATGTTTGATCGAGAGATGTCTATCTTGAGGCTCAATGATATGTAAAAGGCCAAGGTTTTTTCCCGGTACCTGGATGAGATTCCTCAACGATGGTACCTAACTCAAAGAATGAACACCAAGACATACGAGGAAATATGTGAAGCCTTCCTGACTCACTTTGAGTATGCTAAAAACTTGGAAATCACCCGGTCTGACCTTGCCAGCACGTGCCAAACGGGAAGTGAGTCCATGTCCGACTTTATAAAGCGGTGGAGAAGGAAGGTAGTGGGCATGCCCACAAGGATGGAAGAGTAGGAGCAAATTCGCATGATTGTTGAGAACATGCAAAAACAGTATAATGATGAATTAAAATATATGTACTTTCCAAGCTTTGACATGCTCATGGGCCAGGTAGGAGTTTTGGAGGAGAAGATCCACAAGGGGGACTTAAAGCTTGGATATCCCCGAGGATCCGGAGGTAATTCAAAGCCAGCAAAAGCCTCTTACCCGACCGCAGCTTACGCACAGAGCGCACCGCAGAGGTACACGGGACAGTACGAGGTGAATGCAGTCCAGCAGCCAAGGGAACAGGGGAGGAACTATCGAGCGGTACCACCTCCAAGACCGGATTTCAATCAGCGAGAATTCACAGATATCGGTCGGCCTTTGAGTCATGCTCTGAAAAAGCTCCAGGAGCAGAACATCTTACAGCCTCTTCCGCCCCGACCAGGAGTCACCCGTTTGGGCAGGAGCCCAAATCAGTTCTGTCTCTATCATCAGTTGCCAGGTCACGACACCGACCATTGCAGGGCCCTACAGCATAAGATCCAAGACCTGATTGACCAGGGACTTCAGTTCTCAGAGCGCGGGAATATCTTCGGGAATCCTATGCCAGAACACCACTAGGAATCTTAGTTTTTTTTTCTTTTCTCTTCAGTTGTTCTGCGTAGCTTCTTTTTTTCTTCCTTTTCAGTTACCTTTCTTTCTTTAGTTAGTTCATTTGTCTTTTCCATTTGGTTAGTACTTAATGTCAATGTTTCCCCTTTCGGTTATTAATAAAATTCCTTCTTTGCACATGTTATTCTATATGCTAGGATTAATGTTTGTACATTCGTTCTTGCGCCAAAAAAATTGACAAAAAAAGCTGAAAATCGGAAAAGTAAGAAAGATCTCTCACTCATGAAGCATGTTTGTAGGCATCAAAAGGCAAAACCTTTGTCTTTCACAAAGCCCCTTGTACAAAGCCACCTTCCCATCCATGCACCATTTTTGCCATTTCATCAGACACATAAAAACAAAATTGTGGCCACAAAAAGGAAAAGAATCATCTGTCACCTCTTCACAAGAGTACCCCATCACCACTCACCACTACAAAAAAACAGTAGTATTACAGACGGAAAATTTCCTACGGAATTAATCCGTATGTAAAAACCATTTTCACCTACGGATTTTCTATGAATTACAGACGGAAGTAGCATCCGCATAAAATAGACGTGTATAATGATATTACCTACGGTATGAAGACACATTACAAACGGAAATAATTGCATAGGTAAAAACATTTTAACATCCTCCCGCGCGCGGACGTAATCAAATTTTAGAGGGATATTAGTCAACACCAAATATACTTTTAGTGACAGAATGTCCGTATGTAAAAGTGATATATGATTACCTACGAAAATAAGTCATAAAATTCCGTAGGAAATAATCGATGTACTATTCTAAAAATCAAAGTAACTCATTTAACCAGGGTTCCAAATTTCGGTCGCATCTCTCTCGTCGTTCTCTTCTCCTCTTTTTGCAACCCGATACAGCACACGCCTCTCTTCTTGAGTGCCGATTTTCTCTGCTGAGATATTGCGACCTTGATTGGCGATATCCGCCGTCGTTGCTTCTCTCTTCTATTGCTCCTCTTCGCTGTTCGGTTTGTAATCGGTTCTTTTAGTGTTGAATCGAACTGCTATCTCGATGATAACTTATCTGTTTTAGGATTGACATTGCTCGAAGATCAACTTGCATCGCCAGCATGCGGGTCCTCTTCGGATTATACCCTTTGAATGTTGGGTTGCCATTCACTGTTAGTGACCTTTCTGGTCGGTTGCGGAGCTTGATATTTGGTTGAGGTGGATTCTTACTTCGAACTTCAATATGTTTATTCGTGGATTGCATTTTCTTAGGGGGCTCTATTTCCTCATTCTATTGATTAACTTCAATGGATGCGATTCCTGTTATTAAACTGTTTATGGTCCGAATACCCTTTTATTTTACCGCTTGTTTGTTTGGCTCACCAACTTTTATTTCTGTCTGTGTTGAATGGTACCTTTTGAAATCTCTGCCCAGTTGGGCATCGAGACATAAAAGCTCCCTTCCAAAAGTGTCATATCCTGAATCGTGCTCATTATTTTGTGGACTTTTAAACTATTTGATAAGTGTCTTGATGTGAGTACATGTCCAGGAAGTCCCTTTTTCATCGGTTATTAGTGCAGCATTGAATCTGTGAGTAATATGTATATACAGATTTGAGCCCCCCACTAAACCGCTGCTTGACAATTGCTTACCAAAGTTCTCCAGTGTCCTATCTGAATTTAAAACGGCACAAGTGCAATGATTTTATTTTTGTTTTATTTTACTAGACATCTCATGTATTGTTTTAACTTTCAGTAATGAACCTAACTACTCATTTTTACTTCTATTGGCAGTCTCTCTTCCCTGATCTTCCTGCAGTGCCTCACTGCTTGTGAAACTAGCACATATTGTCTTCCTTTCTATCAGTAGTCTTATTTTATATTCTGAACTACATTGAGTCATACCCCTGCTCCGCGAAGGACAACTTACCTATTGAATATCTTATCTTCTGTGAGCTGCTGGTCAAAACCGATGCACTTTACTTTCTAGAGATCCATTGCGTCAGTAGAATGCGTTACATACCTTAATAATTTTTTTATTTAGGCTAAGTTCTCAGGTAATAAGTGTTGACCATCTTGTTCTTCCGGTCTGTTCTGTTATGCAGTACAACCATTCTCTGGAAACCGTGTTTTGATTCTCTGCTCAGATTTAAAATCTTCAAGTTGCTTCTCCTTTGAATGCCCAACTGCTCAATGGCTTGCAATTGGGGCTTGACCGAGATCATCAATACTTGAATGCTGGTCTGGTTGTCACTTTATGCTCGACTTGGCTTCACAGAACTGGCCATATGAAAGCACCTTACTTGGATAAGACTGTAAGCTTTGCTGTAAGAAAATTCTATTTTGTGATACTTATATATATCTCTAAGGTAATGTATCTTTTTCCTGCATGGAGCCGGACCTCATTGCCTGAACAGTTCATTCGTGGGTTAACAACTGGAATATTGCAACCCTGACTTGCGATTAGGATTATCTGCTCAATCTTTGGAATATTGCAACCCTGACTGGCGATAAGGACATACAATTGGAGCTGGAATTGCAACCCTGACTGGCGAGAATAATGCGAGCTTGACTGAGGAAAAGAACATACAATTTGCTGAGCTTCTGGAGTATTGCAACCCTGCCTGATGATAAGGAAGAACGAACACTGGAACCGGTTATGTAACTGGCGTCTTGTAGAGATATATTTGGTGAATCAAACTTCTCTATTGATTGAATTTATTTTGTGCCTATCACTACTACAACCCTAATTAACGATACCAAATGCAGGTTGGTTCTCTTCTGTTGCCTGCGCCTTGCAAATGTAAGTCTGGAGAAGCAACCTCTTTGAACGTCAAGAACCGGTAATTTAATCGAACTTATCTATTCACTTTTGTTATGCTGCATCTGAAATTATGAATATTGCAACTCTATCTGAAATTATGTTGCTGTGCCTTGCAAAGATAAATATGAATATATATATATATATATACCTACGCCTTGTTCCATTTTTTCATGATGGAATTTTTATTCTCGCGGATAGTGAATAAACCTATCCTTAGTCTACACATTGACATCTTTTGTTGTCTTCTTTCTCATGCCTTAGTATATACCTAGTTCCAATAATTTGGAGATGTTAAATCTAGTAATTCATAGCCTGTATGATATGTTTGTCTCTCATGGTGGATTCGATACTGAATGCAGGTTGGTTATCTTCTATTGCATGCGCCTTGCAAATGTAAATCTGGAGAAGCAACCTCTTTGAAGTCTAGAACCGATAATTTAATCGAACCTATCTATCCACTTTTGTTATGGTGCATCTGAAATTCTGAATATTGCAAAATGGCATTGATATAGTCTGGGGCATTTTGTTATGCGGTATCTTGACAAAGCTGTGCCACCACTCTCGTTAGCACTTCGTTGTCCGAGAAGGAAGGAGAAAGACTGGAACACTGATGGGTGGCTTCAGATTTTGCAGTTGGTGATGTTGATTGTTCAGAATCTAGTCAAGGCCCAAAAAGGTATAGTTATGACCTTATGCACCAAAGAGAAAGCCTGGTTAATGTCTTAATCTCATATAAATCTGAAAATCAGTGCAGAATACGACTTGTTGCCGACTGACAGTGGTATTACACTATCATATAGATCTCAAATTTATCCAACTGTTATTTTTTTTGCTATAAGAATCTCATTAAAATTCAACAAACTCCATAAATTTAAGCGTACTGTATTAGAGGATACTACCATCTGAACCTCATATTATTGCTACCACAGTTAGAGTATTTTTATCTGCAGTAGTTCCCTGTTTCTTTAAAAAAAAACAAGAAGAGAACATAAAAAAATTTGGGAAACACTTGGTTTGGTTTCAACTGACCGAACTGATTTTTCAAGTAGTAGCACTGCTGGGTCTTGCTTGCTTAATTACAGCTTGAAGAGGTATTTTCTCTCTAATACAGAGTTTTTATCATTCTATGTTTTTGTGAAGGTTTGCACGAAATACATAACTTAGCAAAGGACATAAAGTTTTTATCATTCTATGTTTTTGTGAAGGTTTGCTTCAGTTTTTATACAAACAACTATTGTTCGCTTCTTCGTCTTCTAAGAATATGTGTATCTATCTTTGCTGACTATGCAAATGCCTAATATTGGCGATTAACTACTTATACCCAATTCTGTTCGCCTAGTAAAAACATACATACCCGGTGCAGAATACAAATCTTGGTATACTTCATTTTTTGTACTAAATCTTTAACAGCCATATTAGCATTTCAATTATGCTCGTTTTTCACCTATTTTGAGGGTGTTAGGTGCTCTATGTTATGCTGCTGCCATGAACAAGTGTTAGTCTGAATTTATGCTATTTGTAGTCTGAAAAATTAGGTACCTTTTTATAACATGATTCAGAGTGCTCTACTTCATGTTTCTTCTTCATTCATAAAATAATTATGCCTGACCACTGTCAATAAGCGTTGCTGGTATGATCTCCCTGGTATGTTCTCCCTAGTATTATTAGAATCTGGTATAATTATGCCTGGCACGTTTTGTGAATAATTTATCTCAATATTGCGCACCATTGTGCAAAGCTTAAGCTGTCGTGCCATAATGTTGTTAACAATTTTAAACAACAACAAGGTTATGATGACATGATTGCAATGAAACTACAGTATTACATGGTCTGCTTGAGTTCTTCTAAATGCAATCAGTTTTCACAGTTTTAAGATTGTTGAGTGTGAAGATACTGTGACCGGGCGCAGGCATCCGGTTACCACTCATGCTTGTCAAATACAACTTATTTCATTCACCAATTTTTTTAATCGTTCTATCTTGGTTATTGGAAGCAAAGTTAGTTCTTGTCTTAGTTGAATATAAAGTGGAATAAATCCGCTACAGGTTTGGCTATTGTTTTTGAAGTTGTTTCTTGTCTAATGTGTAGTTTTATCTTCTATTGAAGCAGTGTTTTCTTTTGCAGATTTGAAGTAGCTGAATTCAAGGGACATGAAGCTCTCAAGTGAAGAATATGTGTTTTCTATGATGCAAGTGTGAAAATGATTGTCATAGTTTATTGTGAACTTTTGGTAGGATGTGGGCGTTGTAGTATTCGAATTCTTATGAGAAACATCTTATAGTTTCCTTATTATGTAAACATTTGTTAGCTAGTTATGAAGAATATTTTGAGAATGTTGTGACTATGGATAATAGCTACTATATGTAGCACTTTGTAAAATGTCACAGATGTTTTCAGCTATGAATGTAATAGTTATTTCAGATTATATGTGTCTCTTTTGTGAAAATTAAAATGTACAAAACATTTCATAGGTGATATAACTTATGAGATGAAAGATCTCGTAGGTAATAAGATTATTTGAGACGGAATTTTCCGTAGGTGATAAGTAATTCTGAGGTGAAGCATTTCGTAGGTAATAATATCTGAAACATAAAAATTTCGTTGGTGATAACTTTAACTGAGACAGAGTTTTCGTAGGTGATAATATCTTTCTGAGACAGAACTTTTCGTCGGTGATAACCATTATTTGAGACGGAATTTTCCGTAGGTGATAATTATTTTCTGAGACGGAAATTTCTGTTGGTGATAACAGTTTTTAGAGACGGAAAATTCCGTCTGTAAAAGTTCGGAATATCACCGACGGAGTTTGTTTTCACAGACGGAATAGTATTACCGACCTGTTTATTACAGACGAAATTTTCCTACGGAATTTTCCGTCTGTGATTGTCATTACATACGGAAGTTCAGCTTTTACATACGGAATATTCCGTCTGTGATACTGCTATTTTCTTGTAGTGCACCATTACACATATAGCCACCACCCTCCACAAATAACTTGGGTATTCAAAAGGCTTGTCAAAAAAAACCCACAACAATACTGGGGGCAATCTGAGTTAAGGAATGATAATGTTTATTTCTTTTGTTTAAATGTGCAAACAAGTCTCTGAGTGTACACTTCGCGAGAGTACCTTGAGCGGTAAAACCAAGAGCGAAGAGCGTGTCATTTTTACACGACTCCAGAGAGGTCACATTCAAAGGTGAGGTAAACGGCATGACTTCGACCGAAGGAGATAGTTTGTAAATTTACGTTTAAACCTGTGAAAAGTAACAAAGAACAGATACACAACTATTAGGGATGACGAAGCACCTAGGTATAACACCACACAGCCAAAAAGCTTGTGAACCCTGACATTACACCCTAGGCACCCCCGCTGAGCTTTTCATATATGACCTCTTTTACAACACTACAAGCTCCACAAATAAGCCAGCCAGCGATGAATAACCAACCCGGTGACCAAAGGAAGCAAGGAGCCCGACTTCCGAACAACAACTTCACAAGTCCAAAGAAGCAAAATTGCTACCAGCATGACGAAGCGATCCGCAAATGGTCCCAAAGTGACACAGGATCCAAACGAGCTAGCATCAAGAACAGCTCTCAAAGTTCAAAACCGGGAAACACAAGAACCCCGAAGGAAAGGAGATTCAAGGAAGGCAAACTTGAAAAGCCTCAAAGAAATCCGAAATCGGAAAAAGGAAAAGGATGCAAGGAACAGTCAAAAGTTCCAAGTCCCAAGTTCATAAGCGAAGTCATCACGAAGTAGCCAAACGACTTCAAGGCAAAGTAGACAAGTCCGAGAGACGGTGCAAGTTGCAGATTTGGTCACCCTTATAGCTCCATATATCCTAAACATCCCTCCATTGTCCTGTTATCATTCATCACACCCCATAGCCACGTTATAAGTTTAAAAGACTTCCGACTTAGTAGTTGTGTATCCAATCGAGTGAAAGTAACAGGTTGAACACGTAAATCTGACAAATGTCAAATTCAATGGTTGAGAAGTTGTGACCGTAAGTGAGAAACGAGTGCAAACACCAAACACGTCGAGTGTAGGAAGCGCCACATCAAAATATAAGCCTTGACCCTGTGAGGACGAGACTTGTTCGCACAAGAAAATACTGGGGGCAATCGATCGTTCCGATCGATCGCCATGAACTCTAACTCAGATTGCCTTAGGAGAGAATATTGGGGGCAATTGTTGGTTCCAACAATTGCAACAACAACACCGATTGAGGCCCAAAAGTCCAGAGCCCGAAGGTTCAAACATCCCACAGGCCCGTCCTAAGCCCTTCCCCCACATCAAATTCCTACAGGCCCGTCCTAGCCCTTCCTAAACATTCAAACATCCTCAGGCCCGTCCTAAGCCCTTCCTCCACATTCAAACATTCACAGGCCCGTCTTGAGCCCTAATCCTTCTACATCCTTTTGGACCCATCATACACTTGACCCACTTTCGTTTAGAACCATCCTTAGGCTCGTCATAAGACCTAGATCCATCCTTTAGGCTCGTCATAAGACCTAGATCCATCCTTTAGGCTCGTAGTAAGACCTAGTCGCATTCCCTTAGGCTCGTAGTAAGACCTAGTTGCATCCCTTTAGGCTCGATAAGACCTAGATCCAACCCTTAGGCTCGTCATAAGACCTAGATCCAACCCTTAGGCTCGTCATAAGACCTAGTTGCATTCCCTTAGGCTCGCAGTAAGACCTAGCGTTACCCTTTAGCTTACCCGCTCTTATCAAACACATTGCATTCATCACATTCATATAGGCTCGTCATAAGACCTAGTTGCATTATCCAGGCGCGTCACAAGACCTGGCGACAGAAAAGTTGGCGAGGTGATGGCAATAAATCCTCCTTTTGCGATGTCAACTTATTTTTGGGATCAACGAATGGTGGGCAAAGGCAATAAGTCCCTAGGGTTTTTACCAGGAGTTATCCATGCACACCGGCTTGGGGGGCGATGGCAATAAGTCCACATTGGGTCCAGCCAGGAGCATTGGCACGGGTTTCGGTCCCCAGAAGCATCCGAGCATCATCAGCATTATCAGCATCATCAACATCATCAACATCATCAGCATCATCAACATCATCAGCATCATTAGCATCATCAACATTTCAGCATTCTTGCATTTGCATACCACCCAGTTATCATCATTATGGGTAGTCAACGCCTTAGAATCGCTTGACATTATCTCATTTCACTTTACTTATAGGTAGTCAATGCCTTAGAATTGCTTGACATTACTTCATTTTACTTATAGGTAGTCAATGCCTTAGAATCGCTTGGCATCGCATCATTTCATGTATTATAGGTAGTCAACGCCTTAGAACCGCTTGACATTATTCAATTTTCGTCACCTAGGTAGTCAGCACCTTAGAATAGCTCGACAGCGTTTTTGTTGCTTAGGTAGTCAGCGCCTCCGAATAGCTGCACACAATCAACGCGGTTTCGCACAACATGGAGAATTTCGTGAAGGCCAAAATTTTGGGGCATCACTCAAGCATCAACCAGACTTTTCACATCCACTACAAAGTCTAGTTGACGGGGGGCAATCTGTTATACCCAAAATTTTGACCCCCTAGGTTAGGGTCTACGGGGTGCTGGTGTTGTGAGAGGCATTTTAATCAAGTAGTGAGGGATTCCGGCTCGATCGGCGCGCTCCATGGCATGGGGAACAGCTTCGTCATTTTCAGGGGCGTTTTGGTAATCTTTAAAGGCTCCTGAGACCTCCTATAAGCTTTCTCTCTCCTCCAAAGGATGCCAAAATCAGCTTGAAACGCTTTGATATTTAACCCATGATAGAGGATGACATTCTAAGTAGGGGTGTCAAAATCGGGTTTCGGGTCGGGTTGAGCTCAACCTGAACCCGACCCGAAAATAGTTTTGGTCAACCCGAACCCGACCCGAACCCGGAGCGGGTTGTACTTCTTTAACCCGAACCCGGAGCGGGTTGACCCAAACCCGACCCGTTTTTTCAAAATTTTATTTTATTTTTTTAATATTGGATTATTTAATAAAAAAATATAATACTATAATGTTAATTAATTATTATGTACAATATATAATCATATGTTATCGACTAAATGTTTATTTTAGTCATTAATTAATCATTAAATACTAATTAAGTCATTAAATATAACATATTTTCTATTTTTAATTAATTTTTTTTCGGGTTACGGGTTAGCGGGTTCAACCCGAACCCGAAGCGGGTTTCAATGACCCACCCGAACCCGACCCGAAAATCATTTCGGGTCAAAAATCTCAGCCCGAACCCGGCTTTTTACGGGTCAGTTTCGGGTCGGGTTTCGGGTTCGGGTCAAGATTGACATCCCTAATTCTAAGCATAATGGCGTTGGAATTTTGATTTTTCGAGTTTCCAATAATTTTCTAGCAATTTCTGACTGGATCTAACAAGAAATTCAATTTAAAAATATTCCAACATTTAAAAAATTCGTTTCCACCTCAGAAAATTCATAATATCCATCCTTGACATGTGGTTAAAATTTCACAGCAAAATTCCTTTGGGAAGTCTTTTAATTAAAATACCAGAAAATCTTACTTTTACTAGATTTTCTTTATCTTTAAGAAAGTCTATATAAGGGGATAGGTTTTTGGATAAAGGAGGAACTTCATATGCTCAAGAACCCTAGAGAGTCAGAAAACACAGCCTCTCTCTCTCTCACGTTTTCCAACACCCGGCCACCCAAATCATACCGAAAATCCCCCGAAATCACCATCTAAACACGTTTTCCAATCCCCAAAGCACCAATAGTCATCAAAACCCCACAAAAACACCACCAAAACGTGAAGAACAGCAAGAACAACCACAATCAGAAGCTTGGTTCGAAATCCTCTCGGGTCTGCCATCAACGAAGCACTCAACGAATCCCGGTGTGAAGAATCACCTTGAATTCGAAGGTAAAACAGGTTACAACTCTACTTTTCTAATTCTCCACGACCTTATTAACTCTCTGTCAAATTTTGGGCTCAAACTAACCTTCGTACGCTTCTGTATTGCTGTTTGTTTAAGCTTCTGTCCAATTACTTGTTTACTAAGTTTCGTGCTTAATTCGAACTCAAATTGAAAACTTTCAATCACTAACGTCTTGTACATCTTTCACGCTACACACCCATAAAATTTGAGCCAAAAACACCTTCGGGAACAACCTTAACGCCGCCGTCCGAGGGCGGTCCGCACCCACGGACGTCATGTCCGGGGTCCCGGACTCCTTGTCCGTAAGCCCGGACGCCCACGGACGGCGGCGGGATATTTAAATTTTAAAAATTTAGGTTTTTCTAATAATGTCCGGGCCCACGGACGGCCTGTCCGTGGCCCCGGACCTTACAATTTTCTGTTTTCTGTTTAATTCGACTTTTATTTTCATATAGGTTAACTGGGGTCCGTGGTCTCGGACATTAGGTCCGTGGCTACGGACGGAAACAAAATTTGACCTAATTCTGCCTCCGAAACCCTAGTTTAGGTAATTTTAATTTCCACTTTAATTTTCTGCCAAAAAACGTTAAAAAATAAAAAAAAACAGAAGCACGCACCAAGGTTAAAAACAACTTTGTAGAAAGCCGTAAATAAACCAAGTAGAGGAAAAACGACCTAGGAAGGGTAATGAAAGTAATTTGAACCCTAATTAAGTCGAATATCAAGCCCCCGAACCTGAACTCTCCTTTCCTAATTTGATCTAGGTTAAAATTAGGTGGCGACTCATAATAGGTTCCAGTGAGCTAGCCTAGGTTTTAATAATTTTGGTATATGACATAGTTATTAATCTTAGGTTATAAGTGGACCTAAAACCCGATTAGATCCTAATCAACTTAATCCACATAGGATAGGGTTTAAAATTGAGGCTCACAATCCCCACGACAGAAGAGGTGGATATCATTAGCGAATGACAAATGGGGGATTCTAGTCCTTTTAAACTTTGGATGGAACTTGAAGCCTTTAGAGTTCTTCAAGTCCGAGAGGCTTCTGCTAAAAAAAATCCATACAGATAACAAACAACAAAGGGGAGAGCCTTGTCTAAGACCCTTCATGCCTTTGATAAAGCCTTGCTTGGTCCATAATGAAGAAGAAGTATGAAAGGGTAGCGACACAGTTGAGGATCCAATTAATAAACTTCTCATTTCCTTTTCCATCATAAAGACTTCGCTAGAAAGTTGGGGAATAGATTTGGCTGTTTTATGGACTACAAGGAGGACGAAGATCAAATCGGTGTAGAGTTCATGAGTATATAAGTCCTCCTTGATATAGTGAAGCCGGTCATGCACTGTGTTACCATATCTACCGAGGGAGTAGACTCTGTTCTTCGGGTTACTTATGAGCGGATGCCATCGGTTTGCTTCCGATGCGGCTTATTTACTCACACAACCAAGGATTGCTCTGATCAGACGAGCCTGGACGGGGGAATCTACCCTTACAATCTCTAGTTAAGGGCGAAAAGCTACCGTTATGAACAGTAGAAGCATTCGAAGGAGTACGATGAAACATGGAAACTAGCTTGTGGTCTTGTGAAAAAAAACTTGTCATTCAGTTGCAGGACAATATGCACATATGGACAAAGAGGGAACAAGCCGGAAACAGGCCGAGGCATCTTCCAATTCCAATCCAAAGGATTCCTAGAATGCCAGTGAACAGATGAGGAGCCTCTATACAACCCCCCGTCGAAGAGAGCATAAGAGCCACTGGGCATGGATGGCAATCGAAAGCGTAGTTAGATCGACATGTGTTTGAGAGCTCTTTGGAGGAAGTTTGGAACCTCATAAACTCTGGTCCAAATCCTAAAAACGGTCGCCTAAGTTGACGGTCAAATGGTCCATCAAATGGGCCGGAGGTGCATGTCTCTAACTTCCATAACGATCCGGCAACCTCGAGCTCTAGGGGTTACCCAGACGAATGAATCTGCATGGATTTGGTCACAAGGGTTGGCATGATTTTCTTGGGACCAACTTTTATTTACTACCAAATCATGCTTTTGTGGGTTGCTATGAAGTTGGTTCCTCTTATGTTCTTTGTCTTTGTTGTTAGTTGTTTGGCTACAGTTAGTATGTGTTTTAAGTTTACAATATTTTTGTCTTTTCGTTGGTATTTGCTCAAGTCTTAATCAGGTCTGATTGTGGTCCTCGGTCTAATAGTCGATTCTTTCGGGAAGCAGCCACTTCCCATCCGAGTTTTTTAATTTTCGAAAACAAACCAACATATATTAACTTACGAGTTTGGTTACATATTCCGAGACATCATCAAACCAAAACCCACATAATGTACCACTCCTACCCATGGAAGCCAGCAAATGTGCAGATACATTTTCCTCCCTTGGTACATAATATCACAAAACCTGATAAAAAAACTTACAAAACCTCCAAATGTCATCAACATAAGAGCCCACCATCTTATCAAAACCTTCAGCCCCATTCAAAATATCAACTAAACATTTAAAATCTGAATAAAAGCAAACCCTCCTAAGACCCACCCTCTTGCCCAAACAACCGCCTGCAGCATTGCTTTCGATTCAACCACGAGAGGAAATTCTTCACCGCTCTCCAAAACTACACCTTGACAACCCGCCAACACCAGCTGCCCACTACGATAGCCAACCACACCAAGCCCTGCAGGAGCCCCACACTTGAAACTCCCATCCACGTAGATGCGAGCAGCAGCATCGTCCGACACCAGGACCCTTCCATCCACCTGAATATCACCACACCCAACAACACCAGCCACATCCAAGTATGCTCCCGCCTGGAACCAACCTTCATCCATACTAACAGCTGCACCATGAAAGACCTGGCAGCGACTAAACCAAATTTTCCACAACAAAAGAAGAAACTTATCAAATCGATGACCCTTCAAAAACGAACAAAGATGTACAATCCAGTCCAAGAAAGCACCATCAGTTTGGAACTTCTCTATTTTTTCAATGTCTAACCAATCCCAATACTTGGACACATCAGAGCAATACATAAAAACATGAGTAAAAGTATCCGCCGCACTGTGACAGCCCAGCCTAATCAGCCCACATGTGTGATATTGTCCGCTTTGGCACGCAGACCGCACAGATTTGTTCTTGGGGTTTCCTAGCCCCAAAACGCGTCACACAAGGAAGAGGTATCCATGCACCTATAAGGCACACTTCGTTCTCCTCTCCAATCGATGTGGGAGGAACACCAGCCGGGTGTTACACTCTACCCCCCTTAGGGAGCCCAGTGCCCTCATGGGCTCACTGGCACACCGACCTGGGTCTGGCTCTGATACCATCTTTGTAACACCCCTACTAATTTGGCTCCTAATTATCCTATAAATGTCGCACATAATAAATAAATCGCAGCGGTAAATAACAGACTGTCTCTCTAATGGTGTCACTGTTATCACTCGCCCATACGGGTGATAACGAATTACCTGATAATCAACTTGCGAAACGTATTCCCGCAGTGACCACAAGAGATAGATAGTAGTACTTAAACAATCTAAAACAAAATCCAACAACAACCGAATATTACAGACCATGAGCAACTAATCAAAATACACCTCGGTTACACAACCCGAGTTCAAAACAACATTAGTATCACACCGTACCGAGTCTAACCAACAGTAACACAATAGTCACGCCCCGCGTCGACCCACCAGCTAGTCTCCTGCAATAAAAATGGTTTGTGATATGGAATCAGCCCCTGCTGAGTATGTTATCACATGCCCCGTCATGCCTCCTCAAACCCCCCAATTAATTGGTCGAGAGCATGAGATTCGTTACATGCAATACCGTTTTAATATTTAAATTGTAAAATAATTAACAGTAATATCCATACAATAACACAACCATCAACACGTAATATACCACAAGTATAACCAATGAACAACAAAGCGAAACAACGAGAATAACAAACAAGTATTAATTCTCGTCCATGGTGTAGAACCAATATCGTTCGCCACTGTACAAGTCTCAACTGTATTAATTGTTCAGTTATACCTAGTGACTATGTCTCGTTAAAACGACATGTCTCTAATTACCCATATATTATGGCGGGTCACCCACGGCAGTAGCCACTCCAGCGGTAGAGTCTCCGACCAACGAGCCATTCTAGCTCACGGGAAATTTTCTTGATACTTACGGACCCGTACGCGGACATCCTGATATCGTTTTTGTGATCACAACGCGCACCAAGAGCCACATCCTCTTGGCTTTATTACCTTTCATTAATTAATTATACCATCGCATCGCATTACCAAATTTTCTAACACAGCAGACTAAGGTCATTAGTCCAATCCGGAGTCTGTAAACTCGGGATCCAGTGTTAGATACGAGAGCGGCGTTTAGAAAGGCCAATGCTCCGTATAAAAGTCTCGGATAATATGTATATCTTATTATCCTAGTGCTACAACGTTTTTCTGACGATCCTTATATTTCATATAAGATAGCACCATAGCCGCTAGTTCGTTTTACATATATAGGTTCATATATACGAACCAATACTGTTAACTCAACAACAGTAAATAATAAGCAGCTGTAAATATACAATTCATGCATATTAATTAACACATTCAGACAAACAATCTTATCACAGATCACACAGAAGTCTGAACTGAGGAAGTCCTCAGAGACAATCAGAGACACATAACAACATACCGTTCACCCTGATTGTATTACGGTGGAGTATGAATCAGCAAGATCCTATGCTCCGTGAGTCGTCTCTAACAATCTAAACAATACATAATGCTACTGATTAGCATCCCGTATAACAACATAACTCTACGGTACCCCGTACCGTCACTAATATCTCCCGGTTAATCCCCCGTTATTAACTGTCAACGTTTGTCGGGTTTTCGGCTTAACTCGAGATTTGGAAAAACGTTATATTACATGCGTAGTCTTGCTTCGTATAAATACTACATGTTGAACTTGTTATCGCATGTAAACTTAATAGACCCTTTAGTCATATAGGTTTCTATATGGCATCACCTTAGTATTTATTTTCCTAAGGTTTGTTTTTTCCAAATTTAATGGAGTATAATTCAATGTAAAAGTACTTGAATTATTTAAATTCTTATTATTCCATGTTACTCTTAATATTAGAATTTCCATATCTAAGTTTATAATTCTTTTCTCTTTATCTATTATCATTTTAATTATGATAATTTATTTATTGAACCATATTACATTTCTACACCATAACCTATATTTATTTATATACATGTAATGGAACTATTTATATATGGTAAGTCTTATATTATATATTCATTCTTTTTAATGAATACCTTTTATATTAAAATGTTATAACTCTTATAACATTAAAACCATATTAAAATTCCATTTAAAAATGTTAATATTTCCGAACAGCACCTATGTTCTTAAATATTTACAAAATCCACCACATAATTATATAAGTTACATTATAGTTATAACATATATTATGACATTTATGTCATTAAAACAATATAACATATAGTTGTAATTTGTTATATTACCAAATAGCCCCTTATATTTTCAGCTTTCAATATAAACCACTAAACTTCTATAAATCACAATCAATCCCAAACTATGTTTCATTGTTACACTATAATATATACCTTATAATCCTTAAACTTAATATAATTATAACCTATAATTTTAAAGGCTATAATTTTCGAACAGACCCTAGGACTGTTTTAATTAAATTCCCACCACCAAACTTTGTATAAAATTCCAAATCTTCCCAATTTATAATACATAGTTTTCTATTTCCATTAAAACTATATATCATACATATATCTTTATAAAACCTTATATATAAATCCAAAAATTACCAAACTATACCAAAAGGTTATAAATATTATTCCTAACCATCTCTTCCTAAATCTCGGTTTTGACCATATGTTACCCATTTGTAACAATGTCATGAAATATCATATGTTATACTTATATAATTCATATAAACTCCAAATTTGACCAAATAAATTTCTAAAAATTCCTAACAACTTAAGGACTGTTCTAAATTCCATTTAGTACCCCAAGTTTTCGGAAATCACAATATAACCCCATCTCTATAAATCTTTTACAATTTAATAACTACTATTATAAGATAGTATTTTAATTTCTTAAATCTCCAACTTGGTCAAAGTCTACTATATAGTCAACTTTGACTTCTAATGCCAAAAGGGAACTAAACTTTCAGTAATCACCAATATACCCCTTAGTTTTCTATTTTTACAATTTTGACCCAAAACTTTATAAAATGTTATAATTTTTATTGAATTCATTTAAAAACCCTAAATTTCTCTAAATTAAGCCCACGACTTTATATTTTTCCAGTAATTACGGTTTGGCCCCAAACTTAATTATATTAGCATAAATCTAACTAAATAACTTATAAACTTAAATTAAAATGGCCTAATGACATGGCCTTATTACAACCTTGAACTTGCAAAATAAATTACACTTTAAATGTCTCAATATAGTATAAACTCACGGCCTCACTTTAGTTTGAATATTTTTCCACATAATGTCATAATTTCACCATTATGTTAATTAAATCACTTAAATGACTAGCTTAATTTATCTTAGTCATTTTTTCCATTATTAGGTTAATTATAACCCATATTAATTACTCCACTCTCGGCATAATTTATATATGCTAAGAAATCATAAAATCATAAGTTTTAGGTGTTTTACCTTGATTTCTCCTTGTATGAGCTCGGCAGCTTAGAGGAAAATTCACCACATCCTAGACATGTTTAATACACCAAAATAAGATATGGTTATACTCCAAGATTGAGCTTAACCATAAGGAATAATTAATGTAAGATTTAAGGCAAAAATCACCTTAAAAATGCAAGGAAACTTCAAGAGGGTTTCGGCCTGAACAAATCAAACTAAATGGTGTTAAATTCACCATATCAACATAGGAAATAGCTAGACAACAACAAGCTGCTATGGTAATAGGCTTTACCTTGGCAAAATGCCTTAAAAGAGGGCATTTGCTTTAGATCTCGGCCACCCTTGCTCCAAATGACTAACCAACTGAATTAACATGTAAATATGAAGATTATGAGTGTATAAACTCATAAAAATCAGAAGAAAGAAACCGCATGAAGGCTAGAGAAGCTTAAGGTATGTTTTTACCTTAAAATGCAATTTTGGGAAACCTTGGTCCCTTAACTTGCTTCAGCCGAGTTTGGATGTTGTTCTAACCTTAAAACACTGAGAATGAGCCATAGGAAGTGATGAGCCACGAGATCTAAGTGTAGGTATTGAAGAGATGACGAAAAAGAGCTAAAAATGGCCTTAAAACCTTACCTTATGAGCTTAAGAGTTTGAATTGTCTTCCTAACTCAAGAACACAGCTTAAGAGGTTCTGGAAATGGAGGGAGCTCAGCTGGAATGGGACAAGAAGCAAGAGGAATGATTGAAATGGCTTATTTGATTAGAAAAGTTACTTTTTCAAAAGTAAAATGGTGTTAGGTAACTAATTAGCAATCAATGTTTTGTGAGCTGTCTCCCCTCCTACTTGCCTGCCGACTGCCATGGTGTCAAATGGGTCAATTAATTGACCATTGACCAAACTTGGTCAATTTGTCTAAAAATGCACTATTTGGGTTACTATTCATACTTAAATGGCATATTTTGATTTTTATTTTCAAACCTTGATTTAGACTTTATAAAATAGTCTATCATGTCAAATTAATGATTTAAATAATATATTCCAGTCTTTAAATGACAAAAAGTCATTATCTTTGAGCTCATACACAAAAACGTGCTTTAAGGTGTTTTAGTGCACATTTTTGTGTCACCGGTTGTTTCTGAGCTTAGTTTTCTTTGAGAACGGTTTTGTTGTGTTCCTTACTTCATTATAATACTTAGGAATCCACTTTGGATCCTATTTGAGGTCATACAATCTTTATGGTGCTTTAAAGCACATTTTTGGCTTTACCGATCTTAAGGCATGTTTTGCCTTGTTGAGATCTTTTAGATTGTTCCCCAATAGTGTTTAGATGTTTATTAATCATCTTAGATCATTAGTAGATCATTTAATTAAGTTTTAAAGGTTAGGGGTATTTCAGTCTACCCCCCTTAAAAAGGCTTCGTCCCGAAGTCCTTAATCATCTACAGTTCACCTAAGGAATCAAGTTCCACTAAGTAACCAAACAGTTCATCGCTAGGGAATAACTCCCACTAGGTTCAGACCTAGTCTATACATACAGCATATATCAAATAACCAAACTCATGGTATAAGCTCATTTACATCACAACACTAAACAAGGTGCACATCCAACTCATCAATCAAAAGTACTCAGCGGTACTATATATATATATATTCAACCAGGTGCACTAAGGCACATACATAAGATGTATCAAACATACAATCATCCAAACAAACACGTATGACGCTGCATACCAACAAAAACACACCACAAAACAAAACCTAATGCATAACATATGCGCAAGCCAAGTGGTGTCTACCCCCCTTAAAAAGTGTTTGACCACGAACCCGTACAAGTATCACAGCTACTACTCGAAGAGTGCTGGGTACTTCGCTCTCATGGAGTCCTCTAACTCCCATGTTGCCTCCTCCACCTCATGGTTCGACCAGAGAACCTTGACCATGCTAACGGTCTTGTTCCTAGTCTGTCTCGTCTTCGTATCGAGAATGCGGAGTGGTACTTCCTCATATCGTAGAGCGGGGTCCAACTCTAACGTCTCTGGCTGTAAAACGTGCGATGGATGAGGCACATACCTCTTCAACTGTGAAACGTGAAAGACGTCGTGCACCCTCCCGAGCTCTGCTGGTAAGTCCAGTCTGTAGGCTAACGGGCCCACTCGCTCCCTAATCGCATAAGGTCCAACATACTTCGGGCTCAATTTGCCCTTCTGCCCGAACCGGAATATCCCCTTCATGGGTGACACTCTAAGGAATACCATATCATCGGTAGTGAACTCAATGTCCCTCCTTCTGGTGTCTGCATATGATTTATGCCGGTCCTGAGCTGCCCTCATGTTCTTGCGAATCTGTAGGACATCCTCCTTTATCTGCTCTAGGTACTCTGGTCCTAGAAGCGTAGTCTCGCTGGCCTCATCCCAGCATAAAGGAGTCCTACACGGTCTACCATAAAGTGCCTGAAATGGTGGCATCTGTATCGAGGAGTGGTAGCTGTTGTTGTAGGCGAACTCTATCAAATGTAGACGCTCTAACCAGCTCCCCTGAAAATCTAAGGCACATGCTCTCAGCATGTCCTCCAGTGTCTGGATGGTCCTCTCACTCTGACCGTCGGTCTATGGATGGAACGCCGTACTAAGCTTCAACTTTGTACCCAAGGCTTCCTGAACCTGTCCCTAGATTCTGGACAAAAATCGAGGGCCCCTATCAGAAACAATAGTCTTTGGCACACCATGGTGCCAGATCACCTCCTTTTGGAACAAGTCCGCTAACTTCGGAACGTTCCAGGTATCCTTCATAGCAACAAGCTTCGCCACCTTCGTCAGACGGTCCACAATGACCCAAATCGTGTTCAGTCCTCCCTTAGTCGGTGGGAGACCGACAACGAAATCCATCGAGATATCCTCAAACTTCCAGCAAGGAATAGGCATAGACTGCACTAACCCTCCGGGTCTCCTATGCTCAAACTTAACCTTCTGACAGGTCAAGCATCTAGCCACGTACTCAGCTACATCCTTCTTCATCCCGCTCCTCCAGAAATGAACTTTCAAATCCTTATACATCTTCGAAGAACCAGGGTGGACGGATAAGGACGAGCAATGAGCCTCCTGGAGTATCTTCTCCTTCAGGTCAGGAGAGGACTCCGGAATACATAATCGGCCATTCAGTCGTATCATGCCATCATTACATAGTTCGAAATCATACTTCTGTCTCTCAAAACAACCCTCTGACATTTTCTGTTTGATGCTCTCCATATACTGATCACTCTCATGTGCAGCTCGTATCTCATCAATCATACTGCTGCTCGCTAATAGTGTAAACAATGAATGAGCTCTGCGGCTCAGGGCATCGGCAACTACATTCGCTTTGCCCTCTTTGTACCTCAGGTCTATGTCGTAGTCCTTCAAGAACTCGACCTATCTTCTCTGTCGCTGCTTCAGTCATTTGAGAGAAGAGATGCTGTAGACTCTTGTGATCAGAGTAGATAGGACTGTCACACCGTATAGATAATGTCGCCAGATCTTCAAAGCGGAAGACTACTGCGCCTAACTCAAGGTAGTGTGTGGTGTAATAACCTCATGCTTCAGCTGTCAGGATGCGTAGGCAACTACTTTCCCGTGCTGCATAAGCACCCAGCTAGACCGGTTCCAGAGGCATCACAATATACCTCGAACCCATCGGTGCCCTCAGGGATAGTACGAACGGGCGCCGATGTCAGGAGATCCTTCAGCGTCTGAAAGGACTGCTCACACTCTGCAGACCATAAGAACTGGGACTCTTCATTAGATTTGTCATCGGTTTGGCCACCTTGGAGAAGTCCTTCACGAATCTTCGATAATAACCGGCCAAACCCAGAAAGCTACGGACGTCTGTGACTGTCTTCTGCCTCGGCCAACTCTTTACTGCCACAATCTTAGCAGGGTCTACAGATATCCCGCTTGCTGATATAATGTATCCTAGAAATGACACGCCGTCTAACCAGAATCACACTTAGAGAGTTTGGCATACAGCTGGTTCTCTCTCATAATATTCAAACACCTGTCTCAAATGTAACTCATGGCTTCCTTGGTTTTTGAATAGATCAGGATATCGTCGATGAAGACAACTGAACTGATCAAGATGCTCTCTAAAGAGACGGTTCATCAAATCCAGAATATGGCTGGCGCATTCGTCAATCCGAATGGCATAATGGTGAACTCGTATGTCCATACCGTGTCCTGAAAGCTGTCTTCTCAATGTACCCTCTGCAATCCTAATCTGATGGTAGCCAGATCTGAGATCTATCTAGAACACACTGGCCCTCTCAACTGATCAAATAAATCATCTATTCGTGGTAGTGGGTACTTGTTCTTGACTGTAACGGCATTAAGCTCGCGGTAGTCGATGCAGATCGCATACTGCCCGTCCTTTTTTGACGTAACCCCTAACCTTTAAAACTTAATTAAATGATCTACTAATGATCTAAGATGATTAATAAACATCTAACACTATTAGGGAAAACATCTAAAAGATCTCAACAAGGCAAAAATGCTTAAGATCGGTAAAGCCAAAAATGTGCTTTAAAGCACCATAAAGATTGTATGACCTCAAATAGGATCCAAAGTGGATTCCTAAGTATTATAATGAAGTAAGGAACAAACACAAACCGTTCTCAAAGAAAACTAAGCTTAGAAACAACCGGTGACACAAAATGTGCACTAAAAACACCTTAAAGCACGCACGTTTTTGTGTATGAGCTCAAAGATAATGACTTTTTGTCATTTAAAGACTGGAATATATATTTAAATCATTAATTGACATGATAGACTATTTTATAAAGTCTAAATCAAGGTTTGAAAATAAAAATCAAAATATGCCATTTAAGTATGAATAGTAACCCAAATAGTGAATTTTGGACAAATTGACCAAGTTTGGTCAATGGTCAATTAATTGACCCATTTGACACCATGGCAGTCGGCAGGCAAGGAGGAGGGGACAGCTCACAAAACATTGATTGCTAATTAGTTACCTAACACCATTTTACTTTTGAAAAAGTAACTTTCTAATCAAATAAGCCATTTCAATCATTCTCTTGCTTCTTGTCCCATTCCAGCCGAGCTCCCTCCATTCCCAGAACTCTCAAGCTGTGTTCTTGAGTTAGGAAGACAATTCAAACTCTTAAGCTCCTAAGGTAAGGTTTTAAGGCCATTTTAGCTCTTTTTCTTCATCTCTTCAATACCTACACTTAGATCTCGTGGCTCATCACTTCCTATGGCTCATTCTCAGTGTTTTAAGGTTATAACAGCATCCAAACTCGGCTGAAGCAAGTTAAGGGACCAAGGTTTCCCAAAATTGCATTTTAAGGTAAAAACATACCTTAAGCTTCTCTAGCTTTCATGTGGTTTCTTTCTTCTGATTTTTATGAGTTTATACACTCATAATCTTCATATTACATGTTAATTCAGTTGGTTAGTCATTTGGAGCAAGGGTGGCCGAGATCTAAAGCAAATGCCCTCTTTTAAGGCATTTTGCCAAGGTAAAGCCTATTACCATAGCAGCTTGTTGTTGTCTAGCTATTTCCTATGTTGATATGGTGAATTTAACACCATTTAGTGTGCTTTGTTCAGGCCGAAACCCTCTTGAAGTTTCCTTGCATTTTTAAGGTGATTTTTGCCTTAAATCTTACATTAATTATTCCTTATGGTTAAGCTCAAGCTTGGAGTATAACCATATCTTATTTTGGTGTATTAAACATGTCTAAAAGATGTGGTGAATTTTCCTCTAAGCTTCCGAGCTCATACAAGGAGAAATCAAGGTATAAACACCTTAAAACTTATGATTTTATGATTTCTTAGCATATATATAAATTATGCCGAGAGTGGAGTAATTAATATGGGTTATAATTAACCTAAGAATGGAAAAAAATGACTAAGATAAATTAAGCTAGTCATTTAAGTGATTTAATTAACATAATGGTGAAATTATGACATTATGTGGAAAAATATTTAAACTAAAGTGAGGCCGTGAGTTTATACTATATTTTGAGACATTTAAAGTGTAATTTATTTTGCAAGTTCAAGGTTGTAATAAGGCCATGTCATTAGGCCATTTTAATTTAAGTTTATAAGTTTATTTAGTTAGATTTATGCTTATATAATTAAGTTTGGGGCCAAACCGTAATTACTGGAAAAATATAAAGCCGTGGGCTTAATTTAGAGAAATTTAGGGTTTTTAAATGAATTCAATAAAAATTATAACATTTTATAAAGTTTTGGGTCAAAATTGTAAAAATAGAAAACTATGGGGTATTATTGGTGATTGATAAGTGTAATATATATACTTTTAACGGTTTATTTGATTTAATATTCGTAATGAATTGACATATATTTCACACTTATCTTATGTTTTTCTAAGATCCATATTAGATGAGAACTGATATATTTCATTTGTCAAATGCAGATAATGAACGATATATATATATATATATATATATATATATACGCACCATACCAAACGTGGGCTGCATTGTTACAAACTGCATAAAATTACATGCACACTAGGAGCACACCGTTTGCTGTGCGTGGGCTGATTATTCATGGTCGTATGATAATGGCAACATTACTTTTGGAATATGGGCTACTGGACAAAACGTGAGCTGCATTAGTCTTGCAACAGACACACGTGACTAATGGAAAATGGGCCGCTGCACTCCTTTTATATTAAAGTTGATTAAAGATGAAAGATAAATATATATATATATATTCTTTTATCTGATTCGCTGCAGATAAACAGAGAAGGGGGATCAATTTCTTTAAAAGAGGGACACCAATCCCCGCCTCTGGACATGTCGGGTTAAATTCCGAGCCCTAACCATAGGCCACTGTTCCATTGAAATTCTCTTCCGACGCCGCAAAATTGAAAAGTCCGTCCCGATACCTACGCTTACCTTCGGCTACTGATCATTCATCACCACCCTCACCATATCAACATACCATCGCCATCATCACATACCTCCGCCCTCTTAATCGTCACACCCGCTCCATCCTTTCATTTAGCCGATTCGTGCCCAAGTCTTCAGCCCACGCGGACCACCTTTTTCATCATCCATCACCGACACCACACCACCATCATATATCCATATTTCATCACCAAATCAAGAACCGAGGCGAGCAACACAGGACAGTCCGGTGCGGAGGAGAAAGACCGAGGGCAATCCGAGACTTTAGTAAACTGAAAACATTGATTTCTTTATTCATCTCTTTGTTGCAGTTTGTTTTAATGTTTATTTTGCTTATTATTTTTGTCTTTGAAACCATGAGTAAGTAGTTCATTTTTAGCTTCCCGAGTTGGGAAGCGAGCCTAATTCCTAACGATTATGTTTTATTAATTTTTCCGTACAACTTTGTTATTATAATTAGTTCGATTCCTGTTCTTAATGTGTTTTAATTATCTGGCCAATAATTAAGATAATTCTTGTAGTTTTCTAATCAACACGCGAGAGCTGAGATAGTAAACTAGACATAGGAAGTCGAACCTGGTTAACGACTAGAAGCGTGATCCCGCCTATAGGTTAATCGGTCTCCCATAGAAACTGTTCTTTATGCGATTAGTTGTGTCCGGATTAGAGCATTAGTCTGCTGCTAGTTCTAGTAACTAGTTAGGATTCGTTAGACTTAGCCGTTGACGAATTATTTAAAGTTTCTGAGTGAATTATAAAAAGTTAGGAGAAGAGTTAATAATAAAATCTGAAGAATTAGGTGAGCAGAACAACTCGGGGAGTGCCTTTTATTTATTAGATTTCCAAATCGTTATTTGTTTAAGTTTGCTTAATTTGGTTTTTTGTTCTTTTAATTTCTTTGGTTATTTAAATTTGATTAGACTAGTAAAAATTCCTTTAAAAAGTGACAATTTCCTGTTTTATTAGTTTAGGTTAGTTTTCTCAACTAGGTAATTTAATTTGTCGGTTAATAGAAAGAGGTCCCTGAGTTCGACAACCCACTTAATCACTATACCCCAAAACGATAGGTACACTGCCTAGGTAGAAGTATAGTAACATATATTCTGCTAACAAGTTTTTGGCGCCGTTGCCGGGGACCTCTGGCACTGTTAATTGACATTTTTATTTATCTGATTGAGATTTTATTTGAGTTTTTTTCTTCTTTTATTTTTGTATTATTTTTCAGTTTAGTTTCGTTGGCTTTCATTTTGTCTAGCATATCTTCAAATTGGATTTTGTTTGATCTGAATTGATTTGGTTTGATACGTTTAGTTAGTTTAAATATTCTTCCTTTCTTTTCTTTGTTTAATAATTGTGTTCGTTTTGGATTTTTGTGTAGTTCCGGTTCTCTTTATTTGATTCGTTTTTTTTTTCAGTTTTGTCTTTGTTTTTATTTATTTATTTATTTTTTCTATCATTTCTTTTTAATAATTATAGTTCGGTACTAAGTTTTTAGTGTCATTTTATTTTTCTTTATTTTTGTTTGTCTCAATTCGGTTTCATTTGTCTAAATTTCTATGTCTAGAATTTAAGTTAATTGTTTACTAATTTGTCTCGTAATTTTATTCTTCTTTTATTTAGCTTAGTTTAGTTTTTTTATTTTTATTGTTATTTAATTTTTAATTTGCAATTTGCAATGGGGGCAAACTTTAAACGAGTATCAACAGCCGTCAGTCGAAGGGAGGCCTTCTGCCATTGTTCTCCCTCAGGTTACAACAGCTGAATTGGATTCGTGGCAGTTCAAGACAAGCTATATTACCACGCTATATCATCAAGGACAATTTAGCGGGCTCGATTCGGATGATGCTCCACACCATATTTCTTCTTTCCTGGATTTTTGCAGTTCATTTAACAAGACAGGAAACTTAAATGAGCGAATCCGTCTGCAGTTATTTCCTTATTCTTTGAAAGATGGAGCCTCCAGATGGCTAAGAAGTTTGCAGCCCCGTAGCATCCACACTTGGGCTGATTTGGCAAGTAAGTTTCTAGCAAAATATTATCCTCCATCTAAGACAAGGGAGAAGATTGCCGAGATTACTAATTTTTGCCAAGAGTCAGGTGAGTCACTTTATGATTCATGGGACAGATTCAAAGAACTTCAAATTTTATGTCCACACCATGGTATGAGTGATAGAGACCTTGTTTTGGCATTCTTTAATGGCTTAAGTGATTCTAATAAGCTTTTGCTAAATTCTGCTTCTGGAGGAAATTTTATGAGTAAGACAGGTGCAGAAGCAATTGAGCTCCTGGATTCGATGACCGAGAGCACCAGACAGTGGTGCAAGAATAAGGGGAGAGGAGAAGCTGGAATTCACAGTTTTCCCCCGCAGGATCATGTTTCAGCTCAGTTGTCAGCATTAGCAAAAGCTATTGAGAAGCTTACCTTGAATCAACCACAACAAACGGTGAAGGCAGTAGCTACATCTTCCCAGTATCTGAATCCGTGTTATGATATCTGTGGTGGAGCCCATGAGACCTTCAACTGCGAGGGACCTGGTTTTGCTGGAAATCCAGAGGAGGTAAATTCTATAAACAACCGACCAGGTAACTCTTTTCCTAATGCTTATGGTCAAATTAGTTGGAGAAATAATCAACAGTCTCAGTGGCGAGGTAATGATCAGTCTATGGGCAATAATTCTTATAATCAGAATAATAGACAATCTCATTTTAATAGACAGCAGGAACAAGTTCAGGATCCCCAGGAAGGAAACAGCAAGATTGAGAGCATGTTTGCAGAGTTGTTGAAACAGGGCCAGACTACTAATTCCAGAATTACAGACTTGGAGGCCAAATTTGCTGACCAAGCCTACATAAATCAGAGTGTAGAGAGGCAGTTGAGTCAAATGTCACAGCAGTTAGCACAAATGCAAGCAGGGTCGCTTTTAAGTCAACCGAAACCAAATCCGGTAGCACATTGTAAATCAATAACATTGGACGGTGAGAAGCGACCAAAACCTAGTGCTCTTGAAGCTGCAAAAGAAACTCTGAGGCATGAAATTATAGAAGTTGAGACTCCGACTGCAAAGGAGAAAAATCCAAGGAGAGGAGTCTCCTGAAACTCAACCTACTTTATTTCTTTTTTCTTCTCGAATTGCATTAATAAAATCATTGCCAATATCCTGTTCAGTTTTAAGAGTGATTATGATAACATTTGAGAAATTTCTGAGCTTCATGGAACCATTAACTCTAAGTATTCTTTGAATATTTGTACTAGGCTGCCCAATTCTGCTAAAAATTTTTGAAGAATCCAGATTTGATAAGCATAATTTGCAGGAGCAGGAGACGTGGAGTTAACAGGACGGTCCTCAGCAGTCCTTCTAAAGAAGCTCCCTCCTAAGCTTGGTGATCCTGGACTCCCCATCATACCTTGCTCTATTGAAAAGGTAAATTGTGGTAAAGGTTTGTGCGATCTAGGTGCTAGCATCACTTAATGCCTTTATCAGTTTTTAATAAACTAGGAGTTGGTCAATGTTCCCCTACTTCCATTCGATTGCAATTGGCTGACCGCTCCATAGTTTGTCCAAAGGGTAAGGTGGAGGACTTAATAGTGACAGTAGGAAAATTTTCTTTTCCTGCTGATTTTATCGTTGTAGACATGGAGGAGGATTCAGAAGTACCTATTATTTTAGGTAGACCTTTTATGCGCACTGCTCGTATTTTAATAGTGCGGAAGAAGGGAAAATATATTGCGATACCATAGAGCAGGTCTCTTTTGATATGACTCCTAATAAGAGAAATCTTGCAGGAGTTCAGTTTTGTTCTGGTATAGCTATTGTTGACTCTTCAGTGCAGGAGATAGAATTGCAGAGAGAGCCTAAGGTACCTAAAACTTTTCCAAAGATCACCAAGACATGTAAAAGAACTAAGGTGCTAGTCAAGAAGAACATTCTTTTGCTGCCCACATGTCTGAGGCGCCGGACAAGGTAATGATCATATTTATTTTGCTTATCCGAACAACTTTCATAATGGAAGGCACACCCCCAAACGAGTACGACAAAAGAAGAAAGTTGAAAAAGTTTGGCGGATTAAGCGGATCCTTCAACCAAATAGAAGATGTCTAGTGGATCCTAGTAAGCGTAACCCTCCTGATTCAACATGTTGCAATGGAACGACGTAGTCGAGGGAAAGTCTAGCCAAAGACTATAAAGAAGGGCGGCTGACTGGGAGGCAACCCGGGGTAGTTTTTAGTTTCCAATTTTCTTGTGATTTGAAGTACTTTTAATTTTTATTGAGTTTCTTATTGTCCAGTTTACTCACTCGAGGTTTCTAATGCCCATGCATTTGAGATGCTTTTAGCATCAATTCTTGTTGCTTTTCTGAGATTGCTTGCAGGTGTGGTGATCATAGACACTCTATAGGCTGGACACTTGCTTCATAACAAGTGTGAGGAAGATTTCTACACCGGTAAAGGACCTAAGTGTGAGGAAGGTGCCCTTCCTCAATCTGAAGATATCAGGGGAGTTTTTTTTTATGTCCTTTCACTCTTATTTTGAGTCAAGCTTACGCTTTGAATGCATCAAGTCCATGAGATCTTTAGTTAACTTTTGATGAATTTGCACTATTTAGAAAGTCCTCTTCTTGGTTTAAATTTGTGAACAATGAGGACATTGCTCCTCTTAAGTGTGAGGAAGTAGGAGTACTTTCTAAATATTGTCATTGCACTTAATGCCACATTTACTTTTGATTGTCCTTTTGTTTTGAAAGAATTGCTTCTTTTAAGTGCCAATAAATATTGAATTCAGGTGAAAATTTTTGTTGAGGTTTTGAAAACAAGCCTGATGGCCACCTCAAGAATTTTTCTGCTTTTGGCTGTTTGTATGTATAGTTTTATCAAAACTGAATCTATTTTCACTGAAATTTGGTGGATTAGCTGATTATAAAAACTGAATTAGTCTAGTTTGGGATTTTGGGAATGATGAGAAAGTTTGGTATGAAAAGGATAAGGCAAGGTACTCCGCTGATCTGAATTAAAATTTCTGAACCAAAACAGGCCTCTTCATTCGGTTATTAAGTCCTTGGGGTGCTTCATCACCCATCTACCTAAGGTCATCTGATCTGGGATAGAAGACCCAAAGCCGCTACAAGGGTGAAGAGAAAAGTCTGAGGGGATGAATTGAATATGCAAATAGCAAAATAGAAGTTGAGGAAAAGGAACTTTGAAAAGTTAAAAGTGTAATTCAATTTTGCTTATTCTAATCATGAGTCGTGGTGTTGAAAGGTATCGCGGAATAAGGTGTTACTTCACACCCCTTGTCATCCAAAGGTTAGAGGAAGAAACGGTGGAAGATCCCAAACTATTCTATGTTTAGTTTCTATAATCTAACTTCTCCATGCTTTTAACTCTACTCTTTTTCACTGTTTGTGAAAACCAACAGCAGATAGCAGAACTATTCTTTTGATTGTCATTTTGCTCGTTTTCCATCAGCAGTTGTTTTGATCCTGAGTTTCGATACTACGGCACTTAAAAGTAGATATTTTCTATATTTGCTTGAGGACAAGCAAAGCTAAGTGTGAGGAAGTTTGATAAGTGTAAAATATATACTTTTAACGGTTTATTTGATTTAATATTCGTAATGAATTGACATATATTTCACACTTATCTTATGTTTTTCTAAGATCCAATTTAGATGAGAACTGATATATTTTATTTGTCAAATGCAGATAATGAACGATATATTATATATATATTACGCACCATACCAAACGTGGGCTGCATTGTTACAAACTGCATAAAATTACATGCACACTAGGAGCACACCGTTTGCTGTGCGTGGGCTGATTATTCATGGTCGTATGATAATGGCAACATTACTTTTGGAATATGGGCTACTGGACAAAACGTGAGCTGCATTAGTCTTGCAACAGACACACGTGACTAATGGAAAATGGGCCGCTGCACTCCTTTTATATTAAAGTTGATTAAAGATGAAAGATAATATATATATATATATTCTTTTATCTGATTCGCTGCAGATAAACAGAGAAGGGGGATCAATTTCTTTAAAAGAGGGACACCAATCCCCGCCTCTGGACATGTCGGGTTAAATTCCGAGCCCTAACCATAGGCCACTGTTCCATTGAAATTCTCTTCCGACGCCGCAAAATTGAAAAGTCCGTCCCGATACCTACGCTTACCTTCGGCTACTGATCATTCATCACCACCCTCACCATATCAACATACCATCGCCGCCATCATCACATACCTCCGCCCTCTTAATCGTCACACCCCGCTCCATCCTTTCATTTAGCCGATTCGTGCCCAAGTCTTCAGCCCCACGCGGACCACCTTTTTCATCATCCATCACCGACACCACACCACCATCATATATCCATATTTCATCACCAAATCAAGAACCGAGGCGAGCAACACAGGAGCAGTCCGGGCGGAGGAGAAAGACCGAGGGCAATCCGAGAACTTTAGTAAACTGAAAACATTGATTTCTTTATTCATCTCTTTGTTGCAGTTTGTTTAATGTTTATTTTGCTTATTATTTTTGTCTTTGACACCATGAGTAAGTAGTTCATTTTTAGCTTCCCGAGTTGGGAAGCGAGCCTAATTCCTAACGATTATGTTTTATTAATTTTTCCGTACAACTTTGTTATTATAATTTTCGATTCCTGTTCTTAATGTGTTTTAATTATCTGGCCAATAATTAAGATAATTCTTGTAGTTTTCTAATCAACACGCGAGAGCTGAGATAGTAAACTAGACATAGGAAGTCGAACCTGGTTAACGACTAGAAGCGTGATCCCGCCTATAGGTTAATCGGTCTCCCATAGAAACTGTTCTTTATGCGATTAGTTGTGTCCGGATTAGAGCATTAGTCTGCTGCTAGTTCTAGTAACTAGTTAGGATTCGTTAGACTTAGCCGTTGACGAATTATTTAAAGTTTCTGAGTGAATTATAAAAAGTTAGGAGAAGAGTTAATAAAATCTGAAGAATTAGGTGAGCAGAACAACTCGGGGAGTGCCTTTTATTTATTAGATTTCCAAATCGTTATTTGTTTAAGTTTGCTTAATTTGGTTTATTTGTTCTTTTAATTTCTTTGGTTATTTAAATTTGATTAGACTAGTAAAAATTCCTTTAAAAAGTGACAATTTCCTGTTTTATTAGTTTAGGTTAGTTTTCTCAACTAGGTAATTTAATTTGTCGGTTAATAGAAAGAGGTCCCTGAGTTCGACAACCCACTTAATCACTATACCCGCAAAACGATAGGTACACTGCCTAGGTAGAAGTATAGTAACATATATTTCTGCTAACAGTGATTACTGAAAGTTTGGTTCCCTTTTGGCATTAGAAGTCAAAGTTGACTATATAGTAGACTTTGACCAAGTTTGGAGAATTTAAGAAATTAAAATACTATCTTATAATAAGATAGTTATTAAATTGTAAAAGATTTATAGAGATGGGGTTATATTGTGATTTCCGAAAACTTGGGGTACTAAATGGAATTTAGAACAGTCCTTAAGTTGTTAGGAATTTTTAGAAATTTATTTGGTCAAATTTGGAGTTTATATGAATTATATAAGTATAACATATGATATTTCATGACATTGTTACAAATGGGTAACATATGGGTCAAAACCGAGATTTATAGGAAGTATAAGGTTAGGAATAATATTTATAACCTTTTGGTATAGTTTGGTAATTTTTGGAGTTATATATAAGGTTTTATAAAGATATATGTATGATATATAATTTTAATGGAAATAGAAAACTATGTATTATAAATTGGGAAGATTTGGAATTTATACAAAGTTTGGTGGTGGGAATTTAATTAAAACAGTCCTAGGGTCTGTTCGAAAATTATAGCCTTTAAAAATTATAGGTTATAATTATATTAAGTTTAAGGATTATAACATAAGGTATATATTATAAGTGTAACAATGAAACATAGTTTGGGATTGATTTGTGATTTATAGAAGTTTAGTGGTTTATATTGAAAGCCGAAAATATAAGGGGCTATTTGGTAATATATAACAAATTACAACTATATGTTATAATTGTTTTAATGACATAAATGTCATAATATATGTTATACAACTATAATGTAACATTATATTAATTATGTGGTGGATTTTGTAAATATTTAAGAACATAGGTGCTGTTCAGAAATATTAACATTTTTAAATGGAATTTATAATATGGTTTTTAATGTTATAAGAGTTATAACATTTATAATATAAAAGGTATTCATTAAAAAGAATGAATATATATAAGACTTACCATATATAAATAGTTCCATAATACATGTATATAAATAAATATATGTTATGGTGTAGAAATGTATATGGTTCAATAACTATAATTATCATAATTAAAATGATAATAGATATAGAAAGAATTATAAACATTAGATATGGAAATTCTAATGTTAAGAGTATACATGGAATAATAAGAATTTAAATAATTCAAAGTACTTTTACATATGAATTATACTCCATTAAATTTGGAAAAACAAACCTTAGGAAAATAAATACTAAGGTGAAATGTATAATACATGATAAAGAATTATAAATGCCATATAGAAACAAACTATATGATATACAAGGGTATATTAAGTTACATGCGATAACAAATTCAACATTAAGTATATTTATATACGAAGCAAGACTACGCATGTAATATAACGTTTTTCCAAATCTCGGGTTAAGCCGAAAACCCGACAAACGTTGACAGTTAATAACGGGGGATTAACCGGGAGATATTAGTGACGGTACGGGGTACCGTAGAGTTGTGTTGTTATACGGGATGCTAATCAGTAGCATTATGTATTGTTTAGATTGTTAGAGACGACTCACGAAGCATAGGATCTTGCTGATTCATACTCCACGGTAATACAATCAGGGTGAACGGTATGTTGTTATGTGTCTCTGATTGTCTCTGAGGACTTCCTCAGTTCAGACTTCTGTGTGATCTGTGATAAGATTGTTTGTCTGAATGTGTTAATTAATATGCATGAATTGTATATTTACAGCTGCTTATTATTTACTGTTGTTGAGTTAACAGTATTGGTTCATATATATGAACCTATATATATAAAACGAACTAGCGGTTATGGTGCTATCTTATATGAAATATAAGGATCGTCAGAAAAACGTTGTAGCACTAGGATAATAAGATATACATATTATCCGAGACTTTTATACGGAGCATTGGCCTTTCTAAACGCCGTTGTCGTATCTAACACTAGATCCCGAGTTTACAGACTCCGGATTGGACTAATGACCTTAGTCTGCTGTGTTAAAAAATTTGGTAATGCGATGCGATGGTATAATTAATTAATGAAAGGTAATAAAGCCAAGAGGATGTGGCTCTTGGTGCGCGTTGTGATCACAAAAACAATACCAGGATGTCCGCGTACGGGTCCGTAAGTATCAAGAAAATTTCCCGTGAGCTAGAATGGCTCGTTGGTCGGAGACTCTACCGCTGGAGTGGCTACTGCCGTGGGTGACCCGCCATAATATATGGGTAATTAGAGACATGTCGTTTTAACGAGACATAGTCACTAGGTATAACTGAACAATTAATACAGTTGAGACTTGTACAGTGGCGAACGATATTGGTTCTACACCATGGACGAGAATTAATACTTGTTTGTTATTCTCGTTGTTTCGCTTTGTTGTTCATTGGTTATACTTGTGGTATATTACGTGTTGATGGTTGTGTTATTGTATGGATATTACTGTTAATTGTTTTACAGTTTAAATATTAAAACGGTATTGCATGTAACGAATCTCATGCTCTCGACCAATTAATTGGGGGGTTTGAGGAGGCATGACGGGGCATGTGATAACATACTCAGCAGGGGCTGATTCCATACCACAAACCATTTTTATTGCAGGAGACTAGCTGGTGGGTCGACGCGGGGCGCGACTATTGTGTTACTGTTGGTTAGACTCGGTACGGTGTGATACTAATGTTGTTTTGAACTCGGGTTGTGTAACCGAGGTGTATTTTGATTAGTTGCTCACGGTCTGTAATATTCGGTTGTTGTTGGATTTTGTTTTAGATTGTTTAAGTACTACTATCTATCTCTTGTGGTCACTGCGGGAATATGTTTCACAAGTTGATTATCAGGTAATTCGTTATCACCCGTATGGGCGAGTGATAACAGTGACACCATTAGAGCGACAGTCTGTTATTTACCGCTGCGATTTATTTATTATGTGCGACATTTATAGGATAATTAGGAGCCGAATTAGTAGGGGTGTTACACGCACCATAGAAACAAACTCCTAAACTGGAGTCCTTAAACCTAAACCTTAAAAGAGCACCACACGGTAGAGAACCATGCAACAAACGCCACCAGAATACTTTGACACGAAGAGGAACTGCATAACACCAAACTCGCTTGAGAATTTGTCCAATACCACTGCCTACCCCAGAACATTGAGGAGTATTCACATTTCAAGCTGCACGAGCCAAAAAATAAGCAGAGCGAACTGAGAACTTGGCTTACCTCATCCCCTTCCAGACCCACTGATCACCATCCTGGACATCCCTCATGTTAATAGACTTAATCAAACTCACATCTTCATCAGGAAACCATCGCTCAAGTATTGTCGTGCGCCAACTTCTATCTATAGGATTGATTAGCCATGAAACCCTACCCTCTTTCTTAACCTGATTCGGAAACTTACAAGACGATGGAAATCCTCCAGGCTTATTAGGAATCCAGGGAGAAAAGACCTCAATCGTATCACCATCCCCTACCACCCTCCTGACCCCTGCCTTAAAAAGATCCAAACAAGAGAAAAGGCTCATCCACACAGGGCTAGGGCGACTTCCCAAAGAAGTACTCATCAGAGACCCATCCTTAAAATACCTTGCACGCAGACTCTAGTGAGTAAAAGAGTTGGGCTTGAAACTATCCTCCAAAGTTGGTGCAGAAGCAAGGCTTCATTGAAAATTTCTAGATCCCGAAAACCCATTACCCCCAAGGACATAGGCACACACAAAGTAAACCACTTCTTCCAGTGGAGCCCCTTCTTAGAAGTGGAACCAGCCCAAAAGAACCTAGCCAAAAGAGAATGCAACTCTCGAACCAAGGTCAAAGGAAGCTTAATGACACTCATGACATAGACTGGTATGGATTGCAAGACATTTTTTTATTATAATAGTTCTCCCTGCTTGTGACACCAGCCTGCCCCAACCCTGGACTCTTTTTTGCACTTTTTCCTGAATATAATCAAAGATAACCCTCTTACTCCTACCTACCTTACTTGGAAACCCAAGGTATAACCCAAAGTCATCAACCTCTCGAGACCCGAATCTACTAACTACATTAGTTCTAACAGATTGAGGGACTCCAGCTGAAAACATTAAACTAGATTTCTGGGGGTTAATACACTGTCCAGAAGCTTGCGAAAAATCAAGGAGGATATCACATAAAACCTGTGCATTCTCTCCAGATGCACGCCCAAAGATTACACAATCGTCAGTAAAAAATAAACTTGTAATGGCTTCATCTAGACCCCGTAGTTTAAAACCACTATATAAACCCACAGACTCAGCAAGTCTAATAGTAGAGGAGAGCGCCTCCATACAAACAATGATCAAATACGGAGATAAAAGGGTCGCCTTGCCTAACGCCACGCTCAGGTGCAAAACCCGGGCCTGGTAAGCCATTAATAAGAACAGACATTGTAACAGTAGTGATACACTTTCTAATTAGTTGCACACACTTCGGATGAAACCCCATACTAGACAAAAGACCTAGAACAAAATCCCACTCAACCCTATCAAATGCCTTAGACATATCAATCTTATAGGCAAAACCACCCTTAGCCCTTGCCTCTGATCCTCTCATTAGAAGCAAAACCTCATGAGCAATTATAATATTATCAATAATTTGCCTTCCTGAAACAAAGGCACCTTGATCATTGGAGATGACATATGGCATTGCATGCTTAATACGGTTAACAATCGTCTTTGCAATTACCCTATAGACTGTATTACATAAGGAAATTGGTCTAAAATCCACCATCGAGCAAGCCCCAACTTTCTTGGGAATTAGCACAAGAAAAGTATGATTAAGGTCAGGCGGGGAATAATCTGAATTGAGAAAACGTAGTACAGTATCAAGAAAATCCTCCGCAATGATATCCCAGAAAGTGAAAAGGAAAGTACCATTCATCCCATCAGGCCCAGGTGCTTTCCTCGGGTGCATGCTGCGCATTGCCCTCATCACCACCTCCCGTGTAAATGGCTCACCCATAGCAAGAAAAACATCATTTGGAACTCGATTTTCAATACAGGCATTAAAATGTGGATTGTTAACAACCCCAGAAGAAGCAAACAAGTTTAAAAAAAAAATCCTTGCTAAAGCCTCAATACTCGACCATTCATAAAACATATTACCAGCATTATCTTTCATAGCATAAATAGAATTACGTTTATCCCTAGTTTTAAACTGCTGAAAGAACAAAGAAGAATGCCTATCACCTTCCCTCAGCCATTTGGAGCGAGCTCTTTGGCAAAGGCGCATCTCCTCCTTTAGGTTTAACCAGTCAAGCTGCTTATGGAGAAGAGCCAAGCGGCAGGCCTCCTCCTCAGAAGCCATAGAACCAGTTAAATGGTCAATCTCAGACTGAATCATCTCCATATCTCGCTTCTCCGCCACAAGAACTGACCTACCCCATCGCCGCAGCTCCTTGCCACACATCACCGTCTTCCGCAAATAATTGTCGCCACCAGTCAAACACCTTCTCCACACTTTTGCCATAATCTCCCCACAACCCAAAGTGCTGACCCAACAGTCCTCAAAATAAAACACCCCCTATGCCCCATGGGCCTAAAAATAAGCTTTATGGGCCTGTGGTCTGACCTGGACCAACGAAGATGAAAATTTGTTGCCTCAGGGAAAAGGGCTGACCATTCGACATTAGCTAAGAAACGGTCAAGGCGACTCAAAGTGTGCCATCTTCCCCTACGACGATTAGAGAAAGTATAAACATCTCCCACGAACCCAAGATCACACAATCCACACACCATGGCACAATCTTGGAAAGCTCTCATGCTCGCCCTACTACGTATAGCCATGCCCCGCTGCTCTAACGGATACATAACCTCGTTCAGATCCCCTCCCACCAGCCATGGACCTTGTCACATTGTCTCCAATTCCTCCAGGAGCCTCCAGGCCCGCCACCGATCCTGCCTTTGTGGCCAACCATAGACACCCGTGAAACGGCACTCAGCGCCCCAATCACCCCTAATCAAGCAATCAACGAGCCTACTGGAGAAAGATAAAAGCTCCACATCCAAATCAGTTCGCCAAAGGAGGCAAACCCCTCAACTTCTGCCCATGCCATCCCCTACAAACCATCGATACCCATGGAGTCGCACAACCACCCTTCCCATTTCTGAACCAACGAGCCTCGTTTTCGACAAAAAAACCATAGATGGTGATTGCTCCCTTATCAACCGAAGGAGCCAACGAATTTCTCCCGGCGGCCCTAGGAGTCCTCCTGGGCGCCGATTCAGTAGATGATGATTGATTGCGGCCTCTCTTGCTGACAAGCTCTAGAATCTCCCTTTCTAGAAATTCCTCGAAATCTACATCATGCTCCACCTCGACCATCTTACGTTTCCGACCACTCCTCTCAATCTGGGGCGGCTCACGTTGCACAAGAACAGTCTCCGCAGGATTAAAGCCCACGTCAAAATTACCCTCCTAGGGGACGGAGGCGCCACCAGCATCACATTCACGACCAACCTCCTCATCATCAACCTGAACTGCCCTCGAAGAATTGGCTTGAACGTCCTCACCACCAGCACAGACATGCACCGAATATGAGCGACGAATAAGGGACACATCCTCCTACGGCTCCACACGCACGTGTGCACCACTACCACCACCCACACGCAGCCACGACCCATAGGAGAAATTGGAGCTTGAAGTGTCGGAGCGAGTAGGGCAATCCCGTGTTCCATGTAGAAATAACCCGCAGTGGAAACAGATGCTGGAGAGCCTTTCATAAGTCAGCCGGAGCAGAGTCGTCTCTTCATGCAACAGGACAATAACATAGTGATGAATCGGCTTGGTGATGTCCACCCAAACCTTGATTCTCATAAAATCACCACTCCCACATCTATCTTCCTCCTGATACTCCATGAACCACCCTATCCTATCCCCAACCCTCCTAGCAAAACCCACATGCAAGAATAAAAAAGGCACATCATGAACCCGTACCTAGAATGGAATCCATTGAAACACATGATCTCTTGGTGCCTTGGTGAGATCCACACCAACCAAAGCAAGCAAGCATCCGTCAAAGGTCCACGGGCCCCTACCCAAGACAGAGCACAACTTCTCCTCATCTTCAAACTCAAATAAGAAAAGCCCCATTCTGAGATTTTTAACCTTCAACGAATCCTTCATCTGCCATACACGCCCAAGAGTGCGCTCCATAGCCCTTACATCAACACTCTTAGCTAGAAATAACTTATCAAAGAGGCAACAAGTATAAGATCACCCTCCTGACGACAACACCAAATCCTCAACATCCATACACTCCTCCTCTTCTGTAGTTAGAGCTAAGCCCGCGCAGCGTGTAACCAAATCATCGATGTCCTTTGCCCTAGTCGCCATGCATACAGCAGATGGGAAGGGAGAAAAGCAGGAGAAGAAAATAGAAAGAGAAAGAGCATAGAGAAAACCATGAAAAATGCACTTATAAGATACAAAATCGTAACTCAAAAGCCACTGAACAGAAAACATGCAATAAAGGGATCTCATCATTTGCATGCAATCTCCTAGGTAGATCCTACAACAAAACATACTCAAAAACTAAAAAGGAAAAACGAGTTTCAACACAAAACTTCTAGACTACCACCCTAGATCCATCTCGTAAAATGGTGAAAGGAGATAAGCAAGACGACAAAAAAGACTTTTGTTAAAACCAAACACACAATCAGGAAAAAAGGGGAGAATGATGAGTGGCCAAATCACTGGAGAAGCATGATGACAAAGAGGTAGCACACGGGAGAGGAAAAGACACCCTCGCCAAAGAGGGAGAAACGGCGTAGGCCTACTACAGTCGATACTTAATAATTTGTAACTAAGTAGATCAATTCATTTCCCATCCGAGTTACTTGCAACATATGAGTGGGATCAGGTTCCATATAATAGTGACCATAGGTGATGTTTTACCCTAGGATGGTTCTTGTATGGTTGCGCACAATTTCATGTAACTCCAACCAAGTTTAATTAATGATATGGAGTTGATTTCAAAAATCCCGTTTTGGATCCAGGCTTCAGGAGTCCCTCTGTCATACTATAACGAGGCTTTCGCTAAATTAATCGCTGAGGATTTTGAAGAATATCTGGGTTGCGATATCAAGGAAGGGGTGTCGGGTGCTTCTTTCCTGCGTATTAAAGTTTTAGTGAATGTTGAGGAGCCACTGATTCGGCATGTTAAATTCAATTTTGCTGATGACACGGAGGAGTTGGTCGTGTCTTTTGCGTATGAAGGTTTGCCCAGTTTCTGTTTTGTCTGCGGCATGCTCACCCACGGCACTAAGGGATGTTCCGTGCCTCGACCCCCCGGTGAACTCCCATATGGTCCTTATCTTCGGGCTGAGAAGGACAGTGGTACAATGAGTATTAGACGGAAGGTTATGGCTCAAGCCGAAAAAGTTCATCACTCCCTCTCGGCTAGGAAACATGCCCGCAACTCTCAAAATCTGTGTCAGAATCCCGAATTCTCTCCCATCAGGGCCATCATTCCATTTGACGAAGGTTCATCCCGCTCTACTGTTGAGGACGCAGCTGCCGATACTGAATGGGAATTTGTTCCCTCGGCTGATTATGTTATCGTCCTTGGTCTCCCGGCCCCCAGTTCTCAGGCGTCTTCAGTGTCTATCCAGGAGATTATCCCCACTGAAGCTACGGGGCTTGATGGATCAGTGGCCGCCCAGAGGGATGAGATCCCACCAGTTGGGACTGTGTCGTCTAACCCAGTTCCTATCGCCTCAATTCCTTCTGCTCGGGCAAACATCCCTCCTATTGATCTCGCGCTAGCCCGTCCAGACCTTGCCAGGAAGCGGCTCCGTGAAGAATCTGCGGCTGAGTTAGAAGATATCTCTCCGAGTTCTCGCCGCGCCAAACTTCATCATACTTCTCTCCATAATTTATCGGCACTCTCGGGTCCAGCCCGGGACTGCCGGGAGCCATGATTCTCCTCAGTCTCAACTGTAGAGGTCTCGGTCGTGCCTCTGTAGTTGCATGGCTTAGAAGATTGATTCTTCTCCACGACCCATCCATTGTTTTCCTCTCGGAGACTAAAAAATCTACAAAACACATGGATGCTATCTCTCGTAAGTTGGGTTTCGTCAATTGTTTCGCGGTGGATTCCAGAGGTCGCAGCGGTGGTCTTGCTATGCTCTGGAAGCAGGATGCCTTAGTAAAAGTCATCACTTTCTCCTTTAATCACATTGATTGTGAGGTCTCCTCTGCTACTACTTCATGGTTCCTCACTGGGTTCTATGGTTCCCCCTATGACCAAGAGAAAAGTAGAACATGGAATTTGTTGAGGAGTCTCCGTCGTAGTCCGAGAGTCCCTTGGGCAGTTATTGGTGACTTCAATGAGATTCTTCACAGCTGGGAGAAGTCTGGGTTGAGGCAGAGATCTGAGGCTGCCATGGAGGCTTTCCGGAACACCCTTTCTGTTTGTCATTTATTTGATATTGAGTTCTCTGGCTATTGCTTTACGTATGATAATGGTCGTTGTGGTTCTTGTAATGTTCAAAGTCGTATCGATCGATGTGTGGTTAATGAAGCTTGGCTTTCTCTTTATCCGAATGCTCATAATTTTCATCTTGAAAAGGTCTTCTCTGATCATTGCCCCCTTAAGATCATAACTTCGGGCAGGGACAACTTCCGTAAAAAGCGCATTTTCCGGTGGGAGAATTCTTGGGCTCTGGCTCCGAACTGCGCTAGTATGATCCTTGAGTCGTGGAGGGCCCCGTCCCCTTCTCACTATAGTGCTCTGGATGTCATGAATAAGCTTAGTAATTGCGGCTCTCATCTCGTTCGGAATCTCCGTTGTTCTATCCCACAGATTCGTCGGCTCATCTCGGACAAGGAGAAAGCTCTTTCTCGGTGGACTGGGCGCTCGGACTCATTGGCTCTTGCTAATAAAAAAGCTCTTCTTCGTGATATCGAGGGTCTATTGATCAAGGAGGAAGTTATGTGGCAGCAGAGATCCCGCCAATTCTGGATTCGGGAGGGGGACAGGAATACATCCTTTTTCCACCGTCGAGAGCGGAGGAAAAAGAATACTATCTTTGAGCTTACTGATGACCAGGGCCAGTTATGGACAAAGCAAGCAGATTTAGAGGCGTATGCTACCTCATATTTCAGTGAGCTATTTACGCACACTCAGAGAGATATTAATCAGCATTTCCTCGCAGTCGTTGAAGATAAGGTCCAGCCAGAGATTTATGATGCCCTCTCCAAAGATTATACGATGGATGAGATTAGTCAAGCCCTCTCTCAGATGGACGGTAGGAAGGCCCCTGGCCCGGACGGTTTCAATGCTTTCTTCTATAAGAAATTCTGGGGTACGGTAGGCAACGATGTGTCTCAAGCTGCCCTGGATATCCTTAATGGGGGTCCCATCCCCCCTGGCCTCAACCACACTTTTGTTACGCTCATCCCCAAAGGTTCATCTCCTTCTGGGCTTTCTGATTATCGACCGATTTCTTTATGCAATGTCTTGTACAAGATTGTCTCCAAAGTGCTCGCTAACAGGCTAAGCCTTATCTCCCAAGCTTGATCTCGCCCGAGCAGTCAGCTTTTGTTTCTGGCCGGTTAATTACTGATAATAGTTAATTGCTCAAGAGGCTTTCCATTTCCTTAAGGCCTCCTGTAAGTCTAAGCACGGGGCGGTCGCACTGAAGCTTGATATGTCGAAGGCCTATGACAGGGTTGAGTGGGACTTCTCTTCTCGGTTCTGCGGAGAATGGGTTTCCCGGATAAATAGCTCTCCCCAGTTTTTAATTGTATCACTTCTGTCTCTATGTCTATTCTGATCAACGGCTCTCCGGGTCCGGTTTTCCATCCATCACGGGGGCTCAGGCAAGGGGACCCGATTGCCCTTACCTGTTCATTCTGTATCTTGAGTCCCTCTCTTGTGTGCTGAAGCTGGCCGAGGAGACCTCGCTGTTCTCAGTATCCGAATCTGCAGGGGTGCCCCTTCTATCTCCCATCTCCTTTTCGCAGACGACTGTGTATCCTTTCGCGGGCTAGTAACGACGATCTTTCCTGTATTCGTGGAATCATTGAGGACTTCTCTAGCAGCTCCGGTCAGATTATTAACAGGGCAAAATCAGAGGTTCTTGCAGCTCTAATCTTTCAGAGCAACGCATGGTTGAGATTTCTGATCTTCTTGGGGTCAGACAGGGCAGGGTTTTCAAAAATATCTCGGATCCTGGCGATCTTGGTAGAGTTCGTTCCTCTGATTTCAGGTTTCTTGTGGAAAAAGTTAGGAGACTCATCCATAGTTGGCAGGGCCGCATCTCCCAAGCAGGGCGTGGAGTCCTTATCAAAGCTGTTCTTCAGGCTATCCCGTGTTACGCTATGTCCCTTTTCAAGCTTCCTTACAGGACTATTAAAGATCTTCATTCTTGCTTTTCAAATTTTGGTGGTCCAGCTCCTCGGTCCACAAGGGTATTCATTGGGTAAGCTGGCAGAAGCTGTGCTCCAAACACGAAGGGTGGCTTGGGGTTTAGAGACCTCGAGAAGTTCAATATGTCACTTCTGATGAAGCAAAGCTGGCGGCTCCTCAACCACCCTTCCCGTTGGTCGGTCAGGTACTGAAGGCAAAATATTTTCCTACCTGTGATTTTCTTAACGCCCCTCCCCTAGGAGGTGCAGCAGATTGGCGCTCTATTTTTTCTTCTATTGTTTTTCTGAAAAAGGGCCTCATTTGGAGAGTTGCCAAAGGGGACAAGGTTTTGTTCTGGGAGGATCCTTGGGTCTCGGCCTTTCTCCTACAGGTTGATCTCTAAGGCCCCAGCAGGTCTTGAGAATGCTCGTGTGGGGGATTTTCTTGACCAGCTGTCAGGAAGGTGGGACTTTGATCGTATTAGAGCAGTGGTCGATCCTGTTGACTGGGCGCCATTGAGGACACCCTCACGTTCCTCAAGCTGACTCCGACAGGCTCTCCTGGCATTACACTAAGAACGGCGAGTATTCTGTTAAGTCTGGATATCACCTCCTGTGTCAGCTGGACTCTGACCCAGGATCGTCCGATTCTTCTTCTAGCTCTTTCGTCTCTCCTGCTCTTCGCCTCCTCAGCTCTAGCTCCCTCCCTCCACGGATTAAGCTCTTTGGCTGGAGGTTCTGGTCGGGGGCCCTTGCTTGTGGGGAATCCCTCCGTTCTCGACAAATTGAGGACCCTCGATGCAAGCTCTGTGGGGTAAGAGACTCTTACCGGCACTCTTTCTATGCATGTTCTTTTGTGAAGCCCTGGTGGAGGGATCTTGACCGGCTTGGTCTTCCCTCGCTCCTTCCTAGGGACTGCTTTTCATCCCTGGGTACTGGCTTGATTGGTGTGCTCTTGAGCTCCATAAGGACCCCTTCGTTGAGCTTGTGACCCGGTTGTGGGCACTCTGGTGGGGAAAGTGTGAATCTTTGATGGGTGACCCTGACAAATTTGATGAAAAGTGCAGTCTGGCCTTTCTTTCGCTCTCGAGCATGGGATCTCTCTTCGGCATTCTGTTTCTCCGATCTGGGGTAGGATCAGCTGGTCCCCGCCGAAAGAGGGTTTCTTCAAGTTAAATGTTGATGCTAGTGTCTCCTCTGACTCCCTTACAGGTATCGGGTTTGTTCTCAGAAATTCCTTGGTAAGTTTTTGCGTGTGGCTCTAAGCACTTGGGAGCTTCCATCCCTGTGGTTGTTGCGGAGGCAGAGGCAGTTGTCTTTGGACTACAAACTGCGCTTTCGGCTGAGTTCGGTTGTTTAGATGTGGAGTCGACTCCAAGGCCTGTGTCCTCCTTATTGCTGAGCTCCAGGACCCTTCGCCTGCGATTGCTCCAGTTTTGGCCGAGATCCACGATGCTTCTTCCGTGCAGATGCGATCTCTTTCTCTTTCGTTCGCCGCTCAGCTAACAGGGCAGCAGATGCTTGTGCGCGGCTGGCTCCTCCGGGACGTTCCTTGGTTTGGTGGGACAACTTCCCCACTCACATTCTGGAACTCTGTTCTGACGATTTATCTCCGTAGTTCTTTGATTCGATTCAAAAAAAAAAAAAAAAGATTTCAAAAAAAAAGGGAAAAAAGATTTTTGACCACTCTCCAAAATAATGAAAAAAAGAAACCGAGATGACCAGAGAAATTCAGTTCTGATCTCTCTCCATAAACCATACCCGCATGGTCATTTGTCAAGAATAAGACCACACCTCCCGCAGATAAGGTTTCTTCTTCGCTTTGAGGTGGAATTCATGATTTTCACTCAAGCTGAACCCAACTTGAAATAGCAAAGTTGTCCTGCCTTCCGAATTCGATCTCTTCGAGGCTCAATTCATGTCAATGGAAGGGGGGCTTTTCCCGTTAATGATTTGACATTCCCCAAGCTCTGCTACTCCCCTGTTTCTAGCGTTGTTGCCACTGCCTCCACAACTGTTTGGCTGCTGCAATTATGAAATATCCAATCACCATTCTTACTGGATCTTCATCCACTTCTCTTCTCACTACCCATCATCACAATCCGCACCACAGCCTTTCCAAGCCTAAGACCTCAGTGCCCATATTTTATCCTTTCAGCTCTAGCTCTATCCCGCCCACAAAACTCCCACCTTCTTCCCCTCCTCCTCCTTTTACTTATTCTTCCCTTTCTCCAAAGCCCGTTCTTCTGCCCGCAGCCCTGCAGTTGGACCCTGTAGTCGATATCAATGATCGAGATCCGGGAACCAATCTCCGCTATTACGCTGAGGTGGCTTCAATGCTCGTCGAGGAGGGACGGTTCAAGGAGTTTGGGTTGATTGTGGAGAGCGTACTGGAATCGGATGATATTGGGGCCTCACGCTTTGGCAGGTCGTTGAATTTGGAGCTTGTGGCTGCGGGCATTTCTGATGGTCTAAAGAATGACAGAATTAGAGAGGTTTTTCAACTTTTGAGTAATATCAGGAAGCTGGGTGTTAATGTTAATGGGCTTTTTAACGACTTTGCAACGCAACGGATTACTGAAGAGGTTCGTGCGATGGTAAAAAATGACAATGTCGAAGAAGCAGTTGAACTGATGGAAATTTTAAGAGGTGCTTTGCCATTCTTTCTTCAGGTTCTTTCTCTCATTTCTTGTCTGAACTGCACTGATTGTGTTTTCAAGTACGGGGGATTAATACAGTCTTATGGTCACTTATAAAAAAAAAGTACAGTCATATGGTTTTTGAGTGTTGATTTCTTTTCTTCTTATGAAGTCATACCGTATGGTTTTGCAAGATATAGTTCTGCTAGTTGATAGTTCTAATTGGTCAATGCTTGTCTAAAGATATCTAATGTGTTGTAAGTTCGTGGACCGGTCTTCCTCTCGGTGAAAGTAAACTTACAGTAGATATTTGGAGTGAGTGGGTGATCAATATGCCTCGTGCAGACATAAACTCATCAGATCTAGGGTGTAAAATGTGGCTTTGCAGTTTTTTTCATGATGATGGAAACAATAAGTCAAAATTTGACCATAATCTCCTAAGTGTATGTTGGATTATTGGAGGCTGCATTTGTAAGAGAGCATGTAACATCAGGGGATTAATCTACTTGCGAATAAAGTTGTTAGCCCACTATTTCTGCACAAATTGAGTGCAATTTGTGTTGAATTTTTCCATTGATTTGTATAGGAATATTACGTCATACCTGCTTCATAAGTTCTAAGAAGTAATATTAGTGAGAACGGTGGCTTCATGAATCATATTTCCTTACTTGCTTCTTCTGTCTGAATCTCTGCCATGAGTAGCCCTTATATCTTTGTACTGAGTATCACTCATAACAGTGATGACATTGGTCTGATTTTATTTAGGTTTTCGATTCTCAATCAGGAACATTGTAAACCCAAATGATATGATACATACGTGTATTGAAAAAGGCAACCCATCTGTCGCAGTGAGGTAAGAATATTTCTAACTTTTTTATGAAGAATGAGTTATTGTTTGTGGATTTTAAATTGATTAGATTTCTGAAGCCTGTACTAAGAGCTGAAGATCATAGCAATGTTTACCCTAAATCATGTTCAGTTGGAAGTAAAATAAATATGATCAGCCGGTGTTAGATGGGGTCTCCGTGCTCCTTCATCGTGGAGAGTGCATGGAAGTGACGTATATGATCCCGGTTTATAATTAAAATTGATGGAAATGTCAAAAAATGATTTATGGAACCAGAATTTATTTGTTTTCTTAGGACCACTTGGCTCTTCTTAAATTTATCTCATGTAGTACCTGTTGTTTTGGGTAAAAATCAAGATTTGTTGAAATAATGGTCATGAAATACAACTGAAACAGAGATCAAAGCAATGAATTTTAAAAAGAGTATAAATTTGAACGTAGCTTATAAATGATATCTCTTTGAAGTTCTAGAATCAAGGGAGCACTAAAGGATCTGTTTTGGGGAACATATTAGTCTTAGTGGAACATTAAGGAACTTTCTATTTATAGCACATTGGTGCTCTGCATGTTTTACCGTACTTGTCACTACTTGGCATCCACTGATGATCGTAGCTTACCATATTGCAGATACGCATGTCTCCTCCCACATGTAGATATATTATTATGTACCATTATCAAAGAGTTCGCGAAGAAAGGAGATCTTGCTTCTGCTTTGACCGTTTTTGAAGCTTCAAAACAGAAGTTGGATGGCCATAACATGTTCATATATCGGTCAGTAATTGATGCTTGCGGACTCTGCGGCAACTCCTTCAAATCTCGGTCTATATATGAGGTACAGCTTAGATTTTTTCCAATTGTCGAAGTACACACTCTCTCTCTAGAAATCTGAATAGACAAATTACAACTGCTACTACTTTGAGGCATGTTTGCTCCGCATCTTGGATATGCAGAGCATGAGTGTAATTCCATTTGGTTTGTCTCTTTATTATTGAGCTAATTTCCTTTCATCTGCAGGATTTACTTGCTCAAGAAGTCATTCCCAACATTTATGTTTTCAACAGTGTTATGAATGTGAATACTAACGATTTGAGTTACACAATGCAAATTTACAAGCAAATGCAGGTAATAATCTTCCTTTTAGCATCTTGAAGCTGATGCTACTCTGTAATGTATTTACCCGCCAGTTAACAAATATGGTTAACCTCACACTGTACTTCTAACTCTATAGAATCCTCCTATCTTCTTTTCATTGTCCTAACTGTTGTTTCTCATTGGCTATTACGAAATATTACTGATATTCAAGGTTCCTATATGAATCTTTTCCAAGTTAATTCATAATGAATATCTAGTTGTTAGCTCTATTCTTCTTTTTGTAGGCCGAATACATTGACTTTCTGGCTAATGTTTCAGCATCAGTGACATCATACTGCGTCAATCTAATCTACACCTTGTTTCTATCTCTGTTCTGTGTGAATATGCATGGAAAACCTTTTCTGGATTGCCAGTTAGGATGAAGAGACTTATATTGTGTTTAACTGAAAATTTAGGGGTTAGGGGTTGTGGCTGACATGACAACATACAATATTCTTTTGAAAGCCTGCTGTCGAGCTGGAAGAGTTGATCTTGCTCAGAATATTTATAGCGAAGTAAAAAGTTTGGAGGCAATAGGAGCTATAAAATTGGATCTTTTCACCTACAGCACAATTATAAAGGTAATTTGTCGTTCCAGTGTGTGATTGTATCCTCAACCACTTGATACTTCTCCCAATTTTACACATGAACATAAATGTCTACATTTACACTGTGTGACAAATACTGTTGCCTATTCACTTTCATTTTTCGCCCTATATCTTCTGATGAGTTCAATGTGTAATAATGAATTTCCAGGCTTTTGCAGATGCCAATTTGCGGCAAATGGCAATGAGCATCAAAGAAGATATGGTATCCGCTGGTGTTACTCCTAACACAGTCACATGGTCATCACTGATCAGTGCATGTGCTAATGCGGGTTATGTAGATGAAGCAACTCGCCTGTTTGAGGAGATGCTTCTGACCGGCTGTGAGCCCAATTCACAGTGTTTTAACATAATTCTACATGCTTGCGTTGAGGCACACCAGTATGATCGTGCATTTCGGCTTTTCCACGCATGGAAGACCAGGGTATCCCAGGAAGATGTAGGCACAGATGGTAGTGTAATGCCTATACCAATTATTAATACTGAACCACAAAAGATAGCTACAAGTGTGCCATTTCAACCCACAACAGCAACTTATAACATAATGATCAAGGCTTGTGGTTCCGATTATCATCGCGCCAAAGCATTGATGGATGAGATGAAGTCATTGAGGCTTTCTCCTAATCAGATAACCTGGTCGTCTATGATAAACATATGTGGGAATTCCGGGAATGTAGAGGGTGCCTTGAAGGTAATCAAAATGCAAAGAAAGTCAAACTAATACTTGAAACTTTTTATACATGGAAGATCTATAGAGTGGCTGAAGTAGAAATAAGACATTCCTTGAACTGGTCCAATGGATGTCTGTAAATGGGATGCGATATAGCAGAGGATACAGGTTGGCGCTGAAGTATAAACTGCAGCTTATTGATACATGATAGTTTTTCCTGCTCTATTTTACATGCAACTAGGATAGTTTCCTGCTCTGTTATGTCTGGTCATATGTGCATACTCCAAGTTAGATTACTTCATTAATAAAGTTGGTCTGTTGTATATTGATATGTTTTTCGTAAAAGGGGATGAAATAATAATCTGCAAGCTTTTAATAAAGCCTATCTTTAAATGAGGTAGATTGCTCATACATCAACCGCTTTGTCACCACAGATACTCAAAGCTATGCATGAAAGTGGGAGTAAACCAGATGTCATTGTTTACACTTCAGCCATCAAGGTAAATATTTATCAGATGACTTCACTCTCTGCCTTTTGCATATCTGTTATACTTGAATGCTGCAAGCTACATTGCCAAAATCTAGCTATCGTTTAAGTGAATCAGTCAATATGATACGCAGTCCTCTCTTGTTTCAGGCTTGCGTGAAGAATAAAAACCTGACAAATGCATTTGCTTTATTTACCCAAATGAGAAGATATGGTGTTAAACCAAATCTGGTAAGTTCATTCATCCTTCTTAACCAAATTCTGTCCCTGCTTAAATGACAGCTTTCCTGATACATAATGCTGACATCAAATCAAGGCTAACCAAAACTAGTTTGCTCATTTATAGGTAACGTTCAACACGCTTTTGAGAGCTCGTGATAAATATGGTTCTTTGGAAGAAGTTCAACAATGCCTAGCAGTGTATCAGGACATGCGAAAAGCTGGGTATGTAAGCAAGGAGTTATTTGCTTGTCCTTGTACTCTTTCATTCTTAATGCTTGCTTTATCAACTGAATTGCTCTGTAACCATGGTCAATCGGAGCACCGATGGATGCTGCCTTTGCAAACTTTACACTTGCACCACTTAGAGGTGCTTCCATGTAGAACTTCACTCGATGGCTATACCCAACCATTTTTTCCAGTTGATCTCCGCTATCTTAAATTATCAAGAACCTGAACAACACTGAATGGGGAGAAATAAGACTGGCAGTTAGGCATCTAGTTTCCGGAGCAAATGCACTTACCACAATTTTTTTTCCTGTGGTGTTAGTTGTGGGAGTTTCAACTTGTACTGTTATCCTGAATCAAGTACATACTCCTGTTTTTGCAGGTATAAACCCAATGATTACTATCTCAAACAACTGATTGAAGAGTGGTGTGAGGAAGTTATACAGAATAATATTGTTGGGAAGGTGGAACAGTTCATTACCCATAAAAGGACTGATATAGGACCAAGGTCTGCGCACAATCTAGTTCTTGAAAGAGTAGCGATCCACTTGCAAAAGGGTACAGCTGAGCGTCTTGTTGTTGATATCCAGGGTCTTACAAAGGTACAAATATATGACAAATATTTTTGAAGTCAATATGTAACTGGGGTTGTTTTTTTTTTTGTCTGTGAAAGGTTTTAAACTTGTCAACTCCTTTCACTTAAAATCTTGCTTTGGTTGGTGTAAAAGAAGCAATCTTGGGTAAACAAAAGGGGCCACTCTTGGTGTAGATAGACGAGGTTTTGATCTATTTTTTTTTTTTTCTGTGGACAGACTGAGGCTAGAATTGTTGCACTTGCAGTTCTGCGGATGATCAAAGAAAATCATTTTTCAGGTACGTATGGAAAAAACAACTGATATCAGGTGTTGCTTTCGGTTCACAATGCTATCTGTGAAGTTATGGTTTGTTACTTATGCTAATCACTGGCAGGCTTGATGTAACTTGACTACTATGAATTGGGGGATAGTGGAAATATTATTGGCTCTCTCAGTTTCTTCCCTTTCCTAAAGCAATTATCCGCATTGCAGGAAAACCCGTGAAAGACGACCTAGTGATTATTCTAGGATTCGGAGAAACTGGTGCAGTTTCTGCCCTCAAGGACGCGATATCCCAACTTCTGAAGAATGAATTAGGTCTGGAAGTCGTAACAGGAAAGTCGAGCAGTAGTAAGCTTGACAGGAAACTAGATTCTCAGAACACCAAGGACCCATACACAGACTCAAGATACCTCATTGGAGGAGTAACTACAAGGAGACCTGCTGTGATGCAGAGGTTGTTGGTCACTGGAAAATCCATCCAACAATGGTTGCGCAAGAGTCCAAAGCCCGGCCATTAAGTGATGAAGAGGGCGAATAGTGGATGATTTCTAGTTTTTTTTGTCCAGTCAAGGTTGAAGAGGTTGTTAATGTGCAACGTTGCTATGGTACATTACTGTCTATGAACGAAGGGAACAACTGAAGCCCTTTGTATATAACTCGCAGCTTACATGAGGTTTTTGACAGTAAATCAGATGGTTTCACTCTCCTTTTCTCCTGATTATCTTACTACGTGTATTCCCATTGACCTGTGAATGTTGCTTAACTCACTCCTGAGATCGGGATCTGAGTTCGCCAGTAGGGTTCAAAGATATCAATCTTCACTTCCTACCAAATACCCATCTTTCGGTTGAGCCAGGTTAATGATCAAGACAAAACAGTAAGCCATAGTCTGGTAATTTGGCTATCAGGTAATCAAACTAAATTATCTTCTCCAAGTTGTTATCAATTGGTCAAACTAGTTTTTCACATATTTTACTTCGTATCTCTCACCGAATAGGATCAGCTTGTTGTCCAAACAGGGAGAGTGGTTACTCAGCAGTAACGTTTGAGGATACAGAATTTACAAGATCCATTAACTGCATCAAATTTACAATATATTTATACACCTATTGAAATATGTCAACGATAAGCAGCAATCTGTTCACCATGTACAGGTTTCACTATTATATTCGATATACAATATTAACAATCTCACTTTGAGTAATGCAAGAGCACTCTCCAAAATTGGTACAAGACCACATGCCCACACTTGCAAATTGAATCAATTAAGAGCAGCATGCGGCTAAAACATCTTCTATGGGCGGATCATCACCAGCCTCTTGATCCTGCTTGGCAAAGATTAGATCAACAACTATTACTAGTCCATAGGATGATAAGTGATAATATATAATATAATCGAAGATGCTAACAAGTGATTACATTTCTCCACAGGAAAAGGGAACAAACTACAAAGGGAATTAAAGCATATGTGTCAAACTAACCTTGTGAATGTAGGAAATGTTAGTTTTACCAGGACCAGCAACAATAATTCCACCTTGCCGCCTGCAAATATTCAGTCATTCATAGCATTTAACCAGATGAGGAAAAAGAGAAAAAAATCATTATGTGATTAGCCATTCTGGATGTCTAAGAGAAAATTGATGCAAGGAAAGGCAGGTGGTACATTTCTGTTGATAATGCCATCCATATCCATTTCATTCTTTGTGGACATAAACTCTAAATGTTACAAAAAATGCACAATCACAATAGGGGACCTGAACCGAATGATTATAAGTTTTGTCATATTAAGTCTGGTTGTTAGGCAATTCCACTAAAACAATTCCAGTATGTTATTCCGACCACTAGCCATTACTGGCAGAAGAGATCAGCAAATAGAATATCAACATACCAACCACCTCGTTCCCTGGTGTCCTTCTCAAATGAAAGTTCCCAGTCTTGGCGGTAACCTTCCATGTATAACTGGATTATCTTCAAACCAGCCTGAAAACATGAGCAAACACACACAAAAGTCAAAAGAAAAGTCATTCAGCTAATAGATCCACCTTGTCAAATTGCTAAGAAGAAAACAGATATTTTTTCATGTTCTGGCACACTAATACGTAATACCAGTATTTGAATCACACCTTTGGGGTAAATGTAGTTGTGATCCCGGAGACAAATTTCAGGGCGTCATAGGAAGAGAAACCAGGGTCAGCATAGACCTCTGAAACAAGAAGCATGTTAAAAGACCCAGTTTCAAAAGGAGACATAACCAATGTAAGCGGCCACACAAGCCACTGTGTTAGTTTGCGGACAGCACAGCTCCAATTCAGATACGTGGACATAGTAAACCTCTGTATCACTAAATTCAAATCTGTCAGATCTGGCTTTCTATGTTTGATAAATCTGAGGTTGCATGTATTATATTGATTGATATTCCCAGGTTTATATCTTTTCAGGATGGTGGCTGGTTAATCAGTAAAAGAAAACTTTGTTTCTTAAGGAACAAAAATAGACAAGGTATAACATAAGAACAGCAGTAGAACTGAATGCTTCGATGACCTATTCTTACTTTTCCACTATGAGTGAAATCTTTAAATAAACAGAAAAAGGAAAAGAAGACAATAAAGATAAGAAAGTCTCTTTGGAGAAAAGCTTACCTCCTTTAAAGTTTGTCTGTTGAGAGAATGCTCTAGCCTACGAGAACAAAGAAATATGGTTATAAACTTTATAGCATCTATCTTGACCTTCTCAGATAGCAGTATTCAGTAACGTTTGCTCAAATTGAAGTCAGAGCTATCGAATAATTCAGCAGCTATAGGTAAGATTTAGGTTGGTTAAGCATTCACAAAAATTTTGATCTCTCAAAAGCAGAATTGAGTTTCGTACTGCATCCTCCTATCATGCATGCCTTGCTATCCTTACAATTATCACCATCACGCTTCGAATCATCCAATTCAAAGAGACATAGGACAATATGCAAACAACTTTTACAAAAAATTAAGCTATGTACCTGATCAACAGTACCTGGTCCAATCACAACAAGTGCAACACCAGATGCATCCATTACTTCCTGCCATGTCAAACTAAAATTCAGAAAACCATTAAGCATACTGAGATAATACGAGGAAAGATCAAATGAGAGGGTACAATCACCAAAGCAAGATACAAACACAGCGTGAATCATTAAAATGACCGCGCATCAATTAACGAAGATTTAACCAGGCATAGCAAGAATTGTACATTCACGAAGTTTCTAGTGGGCGGGCATGGAACATTCATTCATAAAATTCTCTCAAGAGTATCTAGATGATATTCAGTTCTTGTTGTGCGCCCGAACCACAAACCTATCACTCTCGTGTCTTACATTTCATCCGAATCATAACAATTGAGAGGTTGTGAATTCAATTTAAAAGTATCAAGCGTCAGCTAAGCCGGCTAGGTTTCTTCACGAGCAACTTTTATCTAGAAAAAAGAATTTCCTAGCAAGAAAATGAGTACGATGGCCTACCTTCTTGGCAGCAAGATAATCCGCACGCTTACGACAAAGCACGCACCTACAAGCAGTGAAAGATACATGGCTTTACATCTATCCCATCAATGATCCCGCACTACTGATAAGACCAATCTGAGTTGAAAAGTTCAAGTCTAGGATTACCCGAAATGGCGAGCAAAAGCAACCACCGTCTTACGGTCTTTCCATAAATCAGAAATTGTTACCTCGTTGCCGTTTAAATCGAACACCTTTACCTCATCCAACTTGTCTATAATAGTGCTTTCCACAGCAGTCGTGCCTTGCCCGGTTCCTGTTTACATAAGTAACCCACCCCAGAGGAAGTAAGAGTTAAAATTTCCGAAAGAAGGCCTTTGAAAAAGAAGGAAGAGAAGGATAAGCTGGTCACTTGCCGATAGAACTTAATGGTCTGATTGCGGGTAGCAAGCGAGGATTAGGGAAGATTGATTTGGGGAGGTTGATGGCGGAAAATGAAGAAACGGAAAGTGTTTTAGTTGGAGTAGGGTGTGAAGACAGCGGTGCATGCGTCATCAGCCTTGGTGTGGCGGAAAAGAGTACGCCGGTGACGGAGAGGGACATTTTTGTATGGCTGCTAGCTTTCTAACGGCCGCGCCAATTCTGCTGTTGACGATGAAACTCCTCCGTCCAAGCATGAATGGCATTTGTAAAGTGTTGTAACCACGTGCGGATGAGAAGTTTGTGCGGTCTTGAGGCAGCGCACATGTACACGAAAGTCTGTTTGCATTTTTTATTAGCTCATTATTATTACATTTAATAAACAGTTCTCTTTTCTTGTTTCCACTTCCTTTCGTCACCCTAACTCCCTCCACCTTCTCACGGCCTCCCTTCTCCTTCCAGCTTCTAACACGGGCAGACCAGACACACACGATGATGGCTGCCACAATGAATCGCCTCGTGAAGCAGTCACGGCTGTCATCTTCCCCGATCTGGAGAGTCTTTTCATCTTCCGCTACTACCCAGCCCGATTCCGCCACACCCCAACAGCCCTCTTTGTCACGCGGCCTTCGAACAGATCTGAAGGATAAAAACATCCAGTGGGTGTTCTTGGGATGCCCAGGTGTAGGTAAAGGCACCTACGCCAGTCGCCTTTCCACCCTTCTTGGAGTCCCTCACATCGCGACAGGTGACCTTGTCCGGCATGAGCTTACTTCCTCTGGCCCTCTATCCAAAGAGGTATCCTTTACCGTTCTGTATTTTAACTAATTCTTTTGCAAACATTGACGATTAGAAGATCGAGGAGTGTGGTTGATGTATGCTGTAGCTAACTTCATGGTTAAATTCCACGAATCAGGTTAAGAGTTGCAGGCGTTTCATTTTAAATCGAACTTTTTCTATGGATTCTAAGGCCCCTTTGAAGTGGACTTTGGGTTGGGATCTAGCGGAGAGCGTATATGCTCTTGATTGGTTACACGCTACTTTGTGTAAATTGATGCGGATTCAATCTGGGGGAAGGAGAAGCTTTGAGGATTAAATCGATAAGTTGTTTGTGTAGAAATTTGTTGGAAAGGAAAAGCGTTTGACCTATCTAGGAGGCTTGTCGCTCATTTCTGAACATTGGCTGTAGACGTCGCGTACTAACTACTTCTCTTTCTCTTGTATCAGCTGGCCGAAATCGTCAACCTAGGGAAATTGGTTTCTGATGAGGTCATCATAACCCTGCTTTCCAAGAGGCTTGAAGCTGGAGAAGCTGAAGGTGAAAATGGATTTATTCTTGATGGATTTCCTCGTACAATTAGACAAGCAGTGAGTTTCGATTTCTCTTTGTTCTCTATCATTGACAGTGTTAGAACATTTATTCCATACCTTCTTTAGTCTCTCTTAATGGTCGCCTGTGGGATGATGAAATCTGATGTTGAATGTATGTTCTTTCTTACAGCTACTTCTTCAATATGGATGGCGCTAAATTACTTGTTGTGTTTCAGGGTCGAAACAGATTTCCTTGTTTAAGACAAATGTAAACTGAAAATGACAAGATCTCCTCATGATTTGATTTCTGATAATATAAAGTTGTTTAGTTTTCTTCATTAGGCCCCTGAGATAACCCTAAGCTTCAATTCCGCTGATGCTTTTATGAGTAATGAGACAAGGGCTAGACAATTTTCCAACAATCTTGGAACTCATTGACTATATGTAACATGAATTATATTCGTTGTCACAGGAAGTGACTACTTTGATTTGTACATTACTGCATTTAGCATTTGTGATTTACCAACTCATGTTTGTTCTCATCCCTTCCGAATTTAAGTGTTGCATTGCTTATGTATCCACCTTTGCTTGTTGGTAGATAAATAGGTGTTGCCATAACACTTCTGTTTTCTAGTACTGCTAGTTTGTTATCTTCTAGATTTAATTTACTTTTGTTCTTCAGGAAATATTGGAAGGTGTGACCAACATTGATCTGGTGGTGAACCTGAAACTCCCAGAGCAGGCTTTGATTGACAAATGCCTTGGGAGAAGGATCTGTAGTGAGTGTGGCAAAAACTTTAATGTAGCCACCATTGATATCAAGGGTGAGGGCGGGAAGCCTGCGATTACCATGGAGCCACTCATGCCACCTCCTCACTGTAAGTCAAAGCTCATCACCCGAGCTGATGACACTGAAGAAGTAGTTAAACACAGGCTTCGTGTATACAGTGAAATGGTAAGTTTGCATTTGTTTTAAAGAGCTTTAAAATCCAACTGTCGGAATTGAAAAAGTTGGGATGTGAAATCGATCTAAGTTTTACGGGAAATGCTGAAAGTATAGTGATCGTTTGAAATTCAAAAAATGCTGTATTTGCTGGTTGTGAATATTTTTTCAATTGTTGTTGTTGTTGCAGAGCCAGCCACTGGAGGAATTTTACAGGAGCAAGGGGAAGCTGTTGGAGTTTGATCTACCCGGGGGAATCCCAGAGTCGTGGCCCAAGCTGTTGCAGGCTCTTAGGCTGGATGAGCCAGAAGAGAAGTTGTCTGTTGCCTCCGCGTGACAGATCAGTACAATACACACACACATATCATTCTTTGCATGCATGTTTAAGTTATAAAATACATCATGCCAAACACAGTTTTGTAGAAGAGAGCGCAATATTGCACAATGACGATAATTTGTGATGATCCAGGTGGATGCCTGATTGGATTATAAGTTTTTTCCGTTTCTTTGAGGTGGTTGGTTGGTTTTCGTGCAAGGGAAGAAAGAATCACAGTTGTTTTGGTTGAGGCTTTTGCTTGTATGAGAAAGTAGAGGTATACGATGGTTCATATGAAGTAATTCTTGTAACATTTTTAATTGGTGAAGGGTAAGAACTCTTCTGTATCTTGTCTTTTTGAAGAATTCCCAGTGGTGAATAATTTCAGAATGATAATGCACTGCAGTCAGTGGCTCTTAACTGAGGGCCTGGTGGCGCTGGGCGACATATATTTGTTGTTGCATTTATAAGTTGGTCCCCTTACATTATTAAACTGTCGTTTCTCTGATATTAGGTGTGAGGAAAAGGAAAGAAACTTGTCTCGACTAGATTGTGAAAACTTACACGAAAAGTACTATACACATCTTTGGTGATACCAAAATAAAGTACTACAGTGCTACTCATCTTTACGCTGGTTCTCTTGGCCATTTATGTCATTGGCTTCGAGATGTTGCTGCTTCGTTGTTTTCCAGTCAATTTTGGTGATTCTTTTATAAAGAAGGGCAATCAGACCACAAACATGGAAAGGATAACAAAAACTACTATAACTTACCCACCACTCTCTCCTTGCACATACTTTTCCGCTCAACCTTTATTAGGTAACAATGCTATTTCCCTTCGTCAATTTTGGTGAGTTTTTTTTTTCCGCATATATTATTCTAGCAATTAGCTTTGACACTTACTAAAGGTAACTGTCGTCAAACCGATCGATTAATTTTGACGATGTAGCGTCAACAAAGACGTTGAGATGTATACTTTTTAATCGGCATTATCGACTGTGAGTTTAATAAATTTTAAATAAACATAAAGGATGAATTTTCTCATATACCAAAATGCTCGCAGATTGTTTCTTTGGAATGTACATAATATCTAGGCCATGTTAATATAGAACTCTATAGTTCTTCCTCCTCACTGTTTTGTCGTGGTTGCACTTTACTCTAAAAAAAAGCTTTATGCAAACACACAATTCTCTTATACCTATCATCAAAGCTCATAGCCAAGCTGTCTAAGAGTATAGGTTATATTGATCACAGGCCGCGTTGGATTCAAATTAATAAAATGTCGGTTGAACTTAATTTGAACGCAGCATTTGCTGCTTTTCAACGCCACTAACGAACGGACCTTAAGATTCATGTATGGTTAGTTAGTTAACCATTCATAGATTGACATGTGTTATAGAAGCCGTGTTTGAGAAACGCGGGATTTTCCGTATTTTCTTTCATCGTGGTGTGGTTAGGTCTAGTTAACCACTATGGTTATACCATGTGAAAGAATGGTGGGTCCAATTTTATAAACAGATCAATCATAAACTGACAATAATATCTACTTTATGTATAAACCACCAAAAAATTCATACAACCATTTTCGAACGACACCTTAGATATTAGTGGAACCTAATAGTTAAATTGGACAAATAACAAATTGGCAAGTGGTTAGATGTAGAGGAGATTAATCTTAAAGCCACAAAAGCTTCAATAAACTTATTTCAAACGACACCATATATGAAAATTTTATCAAGTGGTTATATTAAAAAGCTTATTTTTGTACAACCTGTAATAGGGGGATGTTATCATTTACGTAAGAAAAATATTGATATTACACATACTAAGGGTTAGGGTTTGATAACTTGTCACTTTTTTCAGAAAACTAAAAGGATTTTTTTTTTTATTTTTGACACACTTTTTTTAGGTACAAACCTAATATACAATCTATGAGGGACGGGAGTTGTCAAACCTGTGACCTAACACTTGTGAATAATAGCTCACCAACTCGCTTGTCTCACTGTTGACTATCACACTTTAATATATCAAATAGATAGATACACAATTAAGACTACCGCTTTTGTTCATTTGCAACCGGAGTTTGGTGGTGGATAAACCCCTAGTTGTGAAACTTAATTACGGGTAGTGATCTTCATTTCAGCTACCGCAACCGTGGTATTGATCCTGTGATGTGTGGACTGGATAGATATAACCTTAACCATTGGGTTATGATAGTTCTTCGCGACATATATACATACTACATGTATATATTGAATGTTTGATACTCTAAATATAAATGATTTTTTTTGCCGAGATATGATCGAACTTTGGATATATAAAAATTAATAAAATAGATGTAGGTCTGACTAAGCCACATTGATATTTTAATTTAGGGAAACTTCATGAAATGCCACTATATTTTTGGCTAATTCATGAAATGCCACTAAAAAAAAGAAAGTCATGAAATGCCACTTTATTTTCTGAAAAGTCCATGAAATGCCACTATATTTTGTCTTTTTTCTATCTATAGTGGCATTTCATGGACTTTTCATGGACTATATAGTGACATTTCATGACTTTCTTTTTTTAGTGGCATTTCATAAATTAGCCAAAAATATAGTGGCATTTCATGAAATTTCCCTTTAATTTACATAATATTACAACATTAACGTTGTATTGTCAAAATAATAAAAATAAAAGTATATATTGGCTTAAAAATGTGTAAAATTAAAGAAAAAGTTACATTACCTACCCATGAGGTAATGGAGAATTACAGAGCCCACCATTGAGCTTTAGAAAATGACAATGCCCACCAATGAGATTTTAAGATATTACAATGCCCACCCATGAGCTTTAAAAAATTAAAATGCCCATCCATGTACTTATCAAAATGAGGTGAAATTAAGTAAATTTTACATTGATTAACCAATTCAACAATGTAAACCAATAAAAAAATCTCAAGTTTACACCGTGTATGTTAAAGTGATTAATTGAAGAACAAACATGCAAATTGCATAGATATTCACCATGTTATTATTGATTTTGTTTTTTTTTTCATTTTTAGGTATCTTTCATTTATTTGACTCTTGAGGGTCATATAATATTAATTTAGGGTTTCTTGTAATTTTTTACCGTTGTCTAAAATGTTTTTAATGAAATCATTGCTCTACATATTCGATTTCACCATATTTTGATAAGTACATGGGTGGGCATTATAATTTTCTAAAACTTATAGGTGGGCATTACAATTTCTTAATATCTCATGGATGGGCGTTGTAATTCTCTAAAGCTCATGGGTGGGCACTGTAATTCCTCAGTACCTTATGGATGGGCACTGTAATTCCTCAGTACCTTATGGGTGGGTAGGCTAATCTTCAACATGTTGTATCTTCTTCGTTTTAGCTCTGATTTTGGATCCTTTTGCGCCCACGCGTTAGTCTCTTAGTCTACTTTATTTCTAGCTATGTTATTCCTCCTGTTTCAACAATAGTTGTGTAAAACACCAATAAAAAAATAAAACTAGAGGAAAACTAGCTAGAGTGAAGAAATGAGCATGAAAAATGTTGATAAAATATTGATAAAGCACATGAATATACCTCTAAAACATGCTCATTTATTCACTCATCATGTAGCAATATGTAATATATATACAACCAAGTTTTCAAAGAATGCTACATCGTCTAATGACTTTTCTGGCAAAATCGTCAACGTTGCTACTAGGTCCTACATAAATTTTATGACATAGTATCCACATTCTGAACTTCCAGGCTGCACTGGACACTATACATACATATAAGTTCACAATCATTCTTTCAGGTCTATCATCAATATTAGTTAACTAGTATTGACAATATCACACCAATTAAGTAAGAATACATTGACTAGGTTCCACGGAATGTTATTCTTCATTGGCCTTTACAATGTCATCAATGTAGCTTTAAAAGAACTAGACCAAACATGTCGTTTTTAACACACTTAGTTAAATTATAAGTTTTAAAGTAATAGATTAAGTAATAAAAATTATTGTATAAACTAAGCAGCTCACCTTATAAGCATAGATACTATCATGGGTCTCTTGGCACTCCCTAAATTGAGTCAAACTGTAAGATTCTTGGGTGCGTCAAGCACAAAATTAGCAATGACCAGTGTCGGTTGTTTATAGATTATAATACAATTAACTGAATTTAATTGATGATCATTATACAAATATCACAATTTGTGAATTGAATTAAGAAATGGACAAAGAACTTACTCATGAAAATATGGTAGCATGATGTATGACTTATTACCACATTCATAGATATAATTTGTCAAGTATCGCCTAAGGCCTTGGACGTCACTTGACATAGTTGTAGAGGAGCATACAGGACATAGGTAACTGAAACTATCATTGTTATGCACGTTGACCGCCTTATCCTACACATGTCTGCACCATAAGGACATTAACTTTAGTGACTTAATTTTCAATTGTTTCACTATTTCAAATCGTGTATTCAAATTTGTACAAGGTCGTAGCCACTCACATGATGGATGACTTAAGGATTGTTAAATTCAACCAGTCTTTCTTGAACACCCATAAATCGGTCATATATATATATATATATATATATATATATCAAATTCATGAGATTCTCCTGCAGTTTGATAGTGAAATAGTGTTTGCTCTACCTTCGTCGCAATCGACTCACAATGAGGTAACATCAACAACATTGTGGAGTGCAGGAGTCTCATATTGAGTGACAAGACATCCAATATCCCCTGTTGCACTAAATTATCTCTAGTCACGAATTGGTGGATGTCTTTGAAGAACCTGGTGCAGTAACAATATTTCCTACTCTCTTATCAGATTTTGGCTCAACATTTTCACAAGATATTAATTAATTAAGTCTATGAGATTCAACCCTAGACTGACTACAAGGTTGTATATTGATAATTTGACCGTAATTGCTCAGTGCGCTTACTTGCCGTGGGAGTTTGACCAATCGAATTGGCCACTTCACTATCAAAGTTTGTGCAACAAACAGTGTTTTTTTATCTGGCAGAGGCACCGGCGGTCCAACATCACCATGTTCTGCCACAATCATCCAGAAGCACCCACACTTGGTAATGTCAAGGTGCTTCACCATACACAACATAGCCAGGAGATGAAGGGAACAATTTACCCCATGCCACCATGACATCCTCGCCTCCATTGGTAGGAACAACGTGGACTTAGAGGAATTGTGAATGTTAAAGGGAAATGGTTAAGATGCAAATAATGAAATCCTTTCGAAATCAACAAACAAAGAATTGGTTTCTGTATTTCTGGATCTGACAATATGCCATAGTACTGATGGTAGTGTTTACAAGATATTGACCAACTTTAGTACAGACCCACTCGACTGTTTTAGACTAATAACTTACTTATACACCCTAACTACATGTATATCAGCTAACTAACGGTAACAGATAGTCACATTATTAACAATGGCTGACTATATAATATCAGATTCCAACGCAACTGCAACAAGCATCCTAACAGTCGTTATCTTAACTACTGGAGAAAAAGTCTCCAAATAGTCCTCTTCATAGGTTAGGTTATACCCTTTGGCAACTAATCTTGCCTTGTACCTTTCTAAAGTCCCATCTGCCCTCAATTTGACCTTAAAGACCTATTTACACCCTATTATTTGTTTACCCTTTGGTATGTCAGTGATGCTCTAGGTTTCATTGTCATGAAGAGCTTGCAATTCAGTTTTCATTGCATGTTTCCATTTTGGCTTCTGAACTGTTGTTTTATATAACTTTAGTTCACTATAGTTTTTAGAGTTGAGGGCAAAAGAATAGGATTGAGGATTTATGGAACTAGCATATAAGGCACTGGTGGGTTTAATGTCTGTTAAGAATTCAGGCAAACAATTAGAGGTGTGCTCAGTATGATTTAACCTTTCATGGAGAATTTCAGCAAAAACATCATTTTTTGGAACCGGAACCTTACCTAGAAAGTATCCATTCAGATGAGCAGGAAGATGTCTCTCTTGCTGATCTCCTAAGAGAAGTAGTATCATTAGTTGTTTCAACAGTATGTTGTTCTTATTGTTCATTGTTGTCTAAGTGTGATGGTTCTGGGTTATGCTTAGGTTGAAGGGTTTCAGAACTGTGGTAGTTTAGCCTATGTTTACTCTGATAAGTGTAAAATACATTTATTTTTAGGGCTTTAATTCTTCCTATTGTCATAACAATTCATGTCATATTTTACACTTATCATGTTTTTTTTCTAAGATTTGTGTTTAGACGAGAGCTGATATATTTTATGTATTAAATGTAGGAAAATTACAATCCACCTATTATATATATATTATCACATGGACGACATCACTCTTGGGATCATAACTTAATGTCATTTAATTCTCCAAATGCTAATGGCTGCACTTTATTGACATGAAGAAAAATATTATACACTCAACTCACGTTACATCAAGATGGAAGTTAATCAATGATGGATTCATCACATATTAGTATATTACCGTCACAACACATGCACGTGAGAATCATAAGATTGCCGCATCTCGTTAATCATCATTGACTTGACGTGGAAATTTAACTTATTCATGGTGAGAAAGCAACACACCATCGAGAAGATGATTCACTCCCGATAAATATTTTTATTTATCAAATCGAGCTCATGGCTGCTACTGCTGGATATAAAACAAGAGTTAGGGGGTACGCTTCATTCACGCCGTCAGCCTCCACGACAGGCTTTGCCTCTCCACCATTGTTAGCATTCCATATTTTTACAGAGGATTAATGCAGAGACACGTGACGATAGAAGGTGGAGCGGAGATCTTCTTAACAGAGTTTCTTCTTCTCTTTTTATCCAATATGTCAATGTGCTATTCCTTTGCTGTTTTTGTTATTTTTAAAGTCATGTTAGCGTAGTTAGATAAGCTCCCCAGATTGGGGTAGCAAACCAGATCTTCATATTTATTTTGTAATCTTTTCTCTGATTTTAATTGCGGTAGTTTAATTCCTGTTCTTCATGCGTTTTAATCTTCTAGCTAATTATTAAAGCAATATATGTAGTTTTTATAATCAAAATGCGGCCATGAGATTAGTTAACAAGACATAAGAAGTTAAACCGGATTAACGACTAGAAGCATGGTTTGCCTATAGGTTAATCTGCCTCCAATAGGAATTGCTTATAATGCGATTAGTTAGAATTGACTTGGGCATGGTTTGCGGCTTGTTATTTATGCCCGTTAGGATTCATTGTACAGGGACCGGTCAACGAATTAATTAAGATTTCTAAGTTTATTGTAAAATTATGGAAGAGTTTATAGATTAATAAGGTGAAGGTTTGTAGAACAATCCGGGGTGCTCCTTTAGATTCAATAGTTTTAATCTTTATCTCTTTATTTAGTTTATTTTTACTGTTCTTTTTATTTTATTACTTTATCTTAGTTCGTTGAGTTATTCTTTTTATTAAATTAAGTAAAACCTGAAAAAGTGATGTTTCCTGTTTTCTTAGTTTAGTTTATCAGTTAGTAAATAAATTGTCAATTAATTGAACGAGGTCCCTGAGATTGACAACCCCCACTCAGTTCACTATTCCACAAAACGATAGGTACACTGCCTGGGTAGAAGTATAGTAACATATTTTTGCTAACAAGTTATTGGCGCCGCTGCCGGGGACCTTCAACACGGTTAATTGACATATATTTAATTTAATTTGATTGAGATTTTATTTTAGTTTTTTTTCAAATTATTTTAATTCTATTTTTATTAATCTTTTACGTACAGACTTTCCATTCCAATTGATTTTGTTAGGTACGATTCTTTCATTCTTGATTTGATTTGCTTTGCTTCACGTGCACAAATTTTTCAAATTCACTTTTGTTAAATAAACGTGGTAGTTCTTACGTGAGTCTTCTTTTCAATTTTCATTACTTTTCTTTTATTTTATTTCTACAACTTTGATTGATTGATTCTCGTTAGTTTAGGCTTTTGTTTACTATTTTTTCTTTCACCTTTTATCGTTTATTAGGAGTTATTATCTTTTATTCTATTTCGTTTTATTTGCACTTTTATTTTAGTAATTCATTAATTTGTTTTTATTTCCTTATTGTTATTTCCCATTCATTTATTCCTTGTCGGTTGCTAACTTACTTATTTATTAATTTCTTATTTTCTTTGTTCTATTGTGTTTAGTTTTATTTTTAGTTAATTCTATTTTTGTTTTATTTCTTTATTCTGATTCCGATTACTTTAATTAGGTTTATTTTGTTTTAGTCTTTCTTTTCATTTTGCTTGCTCTTAATCTATTATCTAGTTTATTTTTCCGGTAATTTTGTTTTCTTTAGTAAATTCTTTTTGTTCTTGTAAAACAAATACAATTTTAATTAGGAATTCCCTTTTTATTGCTCATTCTATTTTAGTATTGTTTTATTGCGTTTTTACTTATTTGTTTTTTTCCTACAATTCAGAGTGGCGGACAGGCAAACCTTGAGTGAATATCAGCAACCGTCAGTTGAGGGAAGACCTTCTGCTATTGATCACCCACAAGTTACAGCAGTTGAATTAGATTCTTGGCAATTTAAAACAAGTTACATTACTACACTTTTCCACCAGGGGCAATTCAGTGGGCTAGACTCGGATGATGCTCCACATCATATTTCTTCATTTCTAGAATTTTGTGGTTCATTTAATAAAACAGGAAATTTGAACGAGCGCATCCGTTTACAATTATTTCCCTATTCTTTGAGAGATGGAGCCTCCAGGTTGTTAAGAAGTCTGCAACCTCATAGTGTTCATATATACCTGGGCTGATCTAACAAGCTAGTTCCTGGCCAAATATTATCCACCGTCCAAGACCAGAGAAAAGATCGGTGAGATTAATAACTTTTGTTAGGAACCAGGTGAGTCATTTTATGATTCATGGGATAGATTCAAAGAACTTCAAATTGCATGTCCACACCACGGTATGAGTGATAGGGACCTTGTCTTGTCATTCTTTAATGGTTTAAGTGACTCTAATAAGCTTTTGCTAAATTCTACCTCTGGAGGAAATTTTATGAGTAAGACTAGGGGTGATCATTTGGATAATTCGGTTAACCAAAATCCAAAGTGTAAAAAATAAATTGGATTTCGGTTATTTCGGTTAAAAACCGAATTATCCAAATTAAGACCAAAACCGAATTAACCATTATCCAAATTATCCAAAATCCAAATTTTTTTAAAAGTGAAATCCGAAATCCAAACTGAAATCCAAATTTTAGCTAGTTTGGATTTCAACTACCAAAATTTAGGGTTTTTGTTTGACTATTTGTCATTAAAGACTAGAATTAGAAAATAGAATATTCCTTTGTAAAGAAATTTTGGATAATTCGGTTAACCGAATTAGACAAAGTCAAAACCAAATCCAAACCAAATTATAATTAGGATAATTCGGTTAACCGGAATTTTCAATTCGGTTAGAAAATTCGGTTAAAAATCCAAAAAATAAAACCGGTTAATTCAGTTTTTGGATAAATCCAAAATATCCAAACTGAATGCTCACCCCTAAGTAAGACATGTGCGGAAGCAATTAAGCTCCTGGATTCAATGACCGGATGCACTAGACAGTGGTACAAGAACAAGGGGAGAGGTAAGCCAAAAAGAGATGCAGGTATGTATAATCTCCCCCCTCAGGATCATGTATCTGCTTAATTAGCTGCTCCAACTAAAGTTGTAGAAAAGTTATCCTTGAATCAGACACAACAAACAGTGAAGGCAGCAGCTACTTCTTCCCAGTATTTGAATCTGTGATGTGATATTTGTGGTGGAGCACATGAGACTTTCAACTGCGAAGGCCCTGGTTTCATTGGAAATCCAGTAGAGGTAGATTCGATCAATAACAGACCAGGTAACCCTTACTCTAATAACTTTAACTCTAATAGTTGGAGGAACAATCAGCAACCTCCGTGGAGAGGTAATGATCAATCTTTGGATAATCCTACTTATAATCAGAATAATAGACAAACTTATTTTAGTAGACAGCAGGAACAAGTTCAGAATCCCCAGGGAGGAAATAACAAGATTGAGAGCATGCTATAGGAGATTTTAAAACAGAGTCAAGCGACAAACGCCAGGTTTGATGATATGGATGCCAAGTTTGCTGATCAGGCCTACATAAATCAGAGTGTAGAAAGGCAGTTAAGTCAAATGTCACAGCAGTTAGCACAAATGCATCCAGGGTCGCTTCCAAGTCAACCGAAACCAAATCCGGTAGAACATTGCAAATCAATAACATTAGATGGTGAGAAGCGACCAAAACCTAGTGTTCCTGAAGCTGTAGAAGAAACTCTTAGACATGAAATTGTAGAAGTTGAGGACTTCAACAGCAAAGTAGAAAAATCCAAGGAGGATGAGTCTCCTGAAACTCAACCTACTTTATTTTTTTTTCTAATTCTCAAATTGCATTAATAAAATCATTGCCATATCTTGCTCCAGTTTTAATGAGTGATTATGATAAGCAATTTGAGAAATTTCTCAACTTCATGGAACCATTAACTTCTAAATATTCTTTTGAATATATTTGTACTAGGATGCCTAATTATGCTAAATTTTTGAAGAATCCAAGATTTGATGAGCATAAATTGTAGGAGCAGGAGACAATGAAGTTAACAGAGAAGGTCTTAGCAGTCCTTCTAAAGAAGCTCCCTCCAAAGCTTGGTGATCCTGGACTCCCCATTATACCTTGCTCTGTAACACCCCTACCGCTAATACCGTTATTACCGTCCAATCACAACGTACTTACACACCTTCACAGCGGAATACTTACTTACTCAACGGTGGGTGATACAATGCCGTTAGCCACCCACGTGACTAACAAGGCTACTACTACTACTACATACAACATCGGTCTGATGGACCGGAATATCCGAGTGCTACACAAATATAATCCTTACCACAATTACAACCAGGTACTACAACTTCCCATTCAATACAATACTCCATAAGTTCAATACAATACAATACCATAAACCGAGTTACTAAGATCCTTATACAAATATAATACCTCTTCCAAATTCATACATACTCACTAAGAGTCTACATCTACCCATTCCTCACAAACTACTTACTTTCTAGGTACTAAGTATACTCCTTAGTACACTTCTACACCAAGGCTACAAGCCTTATACAAATTACTACCTTCTACAACTCACTCCTAGCTATCCAACTTGGCTGTCGGTCTCTTACTGTGATCATGTCTGCTTCGGGTACCTGCACACTAAAAACGTTGCCCCTAGGGGCTCAACTTTCGTTGCATATGACTTCCGCATACCCCGCGTACTAGCGAGGGTACGCCGACCACTTGGTCGAATACATGCAATTCATTTTATTCATACATACATGCATACATGCTTTCATACATCATACTACAGTACTACACAAGGTATACATACATACACACAGTACATTACACACAGTTCAATACATACAGGAAGACAATACCGGTCGTCCAATGCTTACTTACCTTCTTCCGAATTACACATACACAATACATACACAATACATATGTAGTACTTATACAATACACGTCACTTGTTAGCTTCATTGGTCCACCCGGGTTAATCGGGTGGAGATTATTCTTTTACTCGGGGTCAATGACTTACACCAGCCAAGACCATTACTCATACAATACTTACTTTACTTACTACTTACTCAAGTCAAGTCATCGGGACCTCCGGCCCGGAGACTACTCTGTCCCACCACCGGGATTTACTTGGTTCACTAATCCAGGATGCTACCCATTTAAGGGGTTTGGGCCGTGGACCAGCTTAAGAACCAGGAATCGGATCCAACCTCTTGTGTCTCCTCATCCTCACGCGTGGCCAAAACTATATCGGACTTCTACTCATTCCAATTTACTCAATACTTACGTTAGGAGTTAGGTAGTTAGGAATTAGTAGAAGACATTCACATCCGAGCCACACAACAATACTTACTTACATACATATCCATACAAGTACAATACAATACACAAGTACACTACGAAGTACATACACACTTATTTTCATCCATACATTTCATGAATTATACAAACTGATTGTTCAAGACAAATATATCAAGAACAATTTAAACAAGCACAAGTAAGTGCAATATAGTCCGATTCATGCATTTATCTTATTTAGGTGATCAAATAAGCACACAAATCGGGGTAACCAGGTTAGGATACAGAGCATGAAGAAATCATACCTTTTACCGGGATTTACTTCACCGGGTGTTCCCTTGTTCCTTTGGTCCACTCTTGTTCCTCGATTCTTATTTTCGAACCAATGACTACATGTCAAATGGTTCAATTAATACTAAGCGTTACAATACATACATATTACTACTCTCGTACTTACCCCGTTATTCCGTTGTTTCGGTTTAGCTTAATGTTCTTAAACTTACAACTTTCTTAACTACTCCTCAAACTTGTTTACACTTCTTAGGGCCTTTAAAGGTCACCAAACAAGGCCTTAACAACTTCTAAAACCATTATCAATCAATCCCCCATGTTTAGAACCCTTAAAAACACTCTCTGTTGAATTCTGGGGGTGGTCCGGGACTTGGTACCTATCTTAAGTCCCGGACCAATTGAAGACATAACTCTCGGGTGGAATTCCTACACTGGTCCGGGACCTTGTCCCTATCTCAAGTCCTGGACCAAGCATGTACTTCACTCTCGGTATAATTTTAAGGGGTGGTCCGGGACATTGTCCAAGGACCAAGTCCTGGACCCTGCTAAAACCTGCTCCAAACATTATTTTTCAACCCAAATTCAATCCTTAATCCACCCTCAACCTTTCCCTAATCTTTCCACATGTTTTGTACATGTTTAAACACACTTAAACACTCACTAAAACTCCTTAAATCCATGGTCCAATCCTTACTCAACTTCTTGCTCAAATTCTACAAATTTCCATTTTCATTTTCTCACTTTGCACACTTGTGCATTCCTACACTTCTCTTTGCATTTTGCATCTTGTCCTAACTTCATTTTACCATTCCAATTCCTTTCCAATCAACCACACTACTTATACCCAAGTCCAACTCCATTTCTACCAAATCTTGCACACTAATTTTTCCTAGTTTCTACAATGCATTTTAATACACTTTGCTACATATTTTACACTCCTATATCCTCATACCACAACTACCATTCCATAGCTACTAAACATCCTTACTCAATCCAATATATACCTTGGTTCTCCCAATCACCAAGTCATCCATAGATACACAATTCCTACCAAAATTTTGCCATAGTTCACCTACTTTTCTTACTTAGCCATACACATACTTTCTTCACCAAATTCATTCCTATTCTAGCCACACCTATACAAGGGTCCTACCAGCACTCAAAACAATTCTCAATACACCATCAACTTCAATACCATATACATACACAATCATTTGGCTCTAAGGCCTACAATCCACATACTTCCTCACAAATACTTAAACTTCCACAACTACAATACTAGTACAATAGTTTAGGTTCTTTTATTTGTTTACCCATTCCCATTACTCTAATAAATTAAAATAGAGCATTAAGAAGGAGCTCTTACCTTGAGCTTATATTTCCTTCTTTCCTTTCCAATTCTTCTCCTCTCTTTCTTGCACAAATCGGTCACATGGGGAATGGAGTTGCCAAACTCCATCCCCATCACCCAAAACACACAAAACAAGTATAATTAACATACTAACCCCTTAATTAATGCTAGTTCATAGAAATATTTAGAACACTAATTTTAGGGTTTACCTTTGGAGTGTTTTAGAAGGGGTTTTAGCCCTTGGTTCAAGAAGGTGAATCCACCACCATGGCAAGGTTGAATTAATGCTCAAAAGAGAGAGAGAAAACAAGGCATTACAAAGGGGTAGAAATCGGTTATGAAGAAAGATGGAGAAAACATGAGTTTTTCATGTAGATTTTTACCTTAATGGAGATAGGAGACTCCAAGCTACCCATTGATGCTATTTTCTCTTTGAATGGGGAAAACCCATGGAGATGAACTTCCTCATTTTTGGATTTTGAAAAGAGAGAAGTGTAGAGGAGAATGAGGGGAGCAAGAATATATATTTATTTTTGCATTTGGAGCTCACATGGAGGTAGAGCATGGAGAAGAAGATGGAGTAGCCATGGGAGGAGGAAGAAATCGGCAGCAACCAGAGGGGAGAAAAAAACGATGAAGGAAGAAGAAAGAGAGGAAAGAGAAGAGGAAAGAAAAAGTGAGGGAAGAGAGAGAGAGTGATGTCCTTTTCTAATTTTCTTTCTTTCTTTTCTTCCTTTCTAGCTTATTAGGTGTGTGTGTGAGGGAGCTTGCTACCTATTAAAAACCGGCCCCCTACTGTTATACTAGTTGGAGCGTTTTTCGTCTTTTACAGAAAATGCTGTTATTTTACCCGGTTTAGGTACTATTCACTAACCGGGCCCGTTTTCCGGAATTTTCTCGTTTCTTTATTTTTATTGGTTATTAAGCTTCCATTAATGCTTAATTATCTTTATTTAATGTTTTATAATTTTTACGGGTTCGTTTGACCACTTAAAGTCACGTTTTCGGGTTTTCTCGAAAAACGCGCGCTAAAGCTCTATCAGCGTTTTAATACATTTTTTGGATCCGTTTTCTTCGGGAGTTGTTCCCATATATTATTTAGGCCTTATTAAGCCTTTATAATCCATATAATACGCTAACCGAGGTCTCATACCTCCTATGGTTATTTAGCACTTATTTAGCGTTTTTCACTTTTTAAGCGTTTCTTTATTTCTTTTGGATTTATTTTTTCCTTCCTAATATTACTTAGGCACCATTAATCCCTTAAATACCTATTAGGATAATTTTAATCACTATATTTAAGGTCGGGGTATTTCATGCTCTATTGAAAAGGTAAATTGTGGTAAAGGTTTGTGCGATCTAGGTGCTAGCATCAACTTAATGTCTTTATCAGTTTTTAATAAACTAGGAGTTGGTCAATGTTCCCCTACTTCTATTCGATTGCAATTGGCTGACCGCTCCATAGTTTATCCAAAGGGTAAGGTAGAGGACTTAATAGTGACAGTAGGTAAATTTTCTTTTCCTGCTGATTTTATCGTGGTGGATATGGAGGAGGATTCAGAAGTGCCTATTATCTTAGGTCGACCTTTTATGTGCATTGCTCGTATTTTAATAGATGCAGAAGAAGGGAAGATAATATTATGATACCATGATGAGCAGGAAATCTTTGGCATGACTCCTAATAAGAGAAATCTTGCAGGAGGTCAGTTTTGTTCTGGTATAGCTATTGTTGACTCTTCAGTGCAGGAGATAGGATTGCAGAGAGAGCTTGAGGTGCCTAAGACTTTTTCAAAGATCACCAAGACATGTAAGAGAACTAAGACGCCAATTAAGAAGAGACATTCTTCTGCTACCTGCATGACTGAGGCGCCGGACAAAGATAAGGATCATATTTATTTCGCTTATCAGGAGGACTTTCACGATGGAATGCACACCCCCAAACGAGTACGACAAAAGAAGAAAGCTGAAAAAGTTTGGCGGGTTAAGCGGATCATTCAACCAAAAATAATATGTCTAGTGGATCCTGGTAAGCGTAACCCTCCTAATTCAACACGTGACAATGAGATGATGTAATCGAGGGAAAGTCTAGCCAAAGACTATAAAGAAGGGCAGCTGACTGGGAGACAACCCAGTGGTGATCTTTAGTTATGTTTTGTGTTTCTCTTCATTCATTGCATTTATTTCTTTTCTAGTTTACACTCACACACAGGTAATGGTGCTCGTGCTTTAATGCAACACTTTCAGCGTTTTTGTGGTAGTTGTAAGTGTGTGCAGGTGAAATTTTTTATCCTGGTGTTTGATGTACCTCAAAGGCTGGACACTTGCTTGAACGCAAGTGTGAGGAACGACACTACCCCCTTGTTCGAGCTTAAGTGTGAGGAAGGTGCCCTTCCTCAATCTGAAGATTTCTACCCAGGTAAAGGACTTAAGTGTGAGGAAGGTGCCCTTCCTCAATCTAAACGTTTCAACCCCAGAAAAGGCTCTAAGTGTGAGGAATGGAACCTTCCTCAATCTACAATATCAGAGGAGTTTCAGTTACTCTTTATCTTTAATGTTTCTGTTCAGCCTATACTGACTTTAATGCTTAACATTACTTTGAATCCATTAAATCTGAATGAATCCTCAATGAGTAGCATATTTTGAAAGTTCTTCTCTTGATATTATTTTTGAACAATGAGGACATTGCTCCTCTTAAGTGTGAGGAAGAGTAGAAGATCTTTCTAAATATGCAAGTTACACTTAAATGCCACACTTGTTTTTTATTGTTTTCTTGCTTTGAGAGAATCACTTCTCTGGGTGCTTATAAATGTCGAATTCTTGGGTGAAAATTTTTGTGGAAGTTTGAAGTTGAGCCAGGTGACAACCTCAAGAATTATGCCGCCTAAAGTTATTTGACTAATCTAACTTTTATTCAAATTGATTCCGTTTTCACTGAAATTTGGTGGATTAGTTGATTGTGTAATCTGAATTAGTTTAGTTTGGGATCTTGGAAATGATGTGAAAGTGAAAGGATAAGGCAAGGTACTCCGCTGATAAAAAAAATTCCCTAACAAAAGCAGGCCTCGTCTATTCGGTTATTAAGTCCTAGGGGTGCCTTAACACCTATCTACCTAAGGTCTCAGGATCTGGGATAGTTGGCCTAACACCGTTACAGGGATACAGAAAAAAGTATGGGTTACGGAATAACTCTACAATATACCATAATTCGTTTATTTTTGATCATGAGTGCGTGGTGTTGAAAGGTATCACGGAATAAGGTGTTACTTCACACCTCTTGTCATCCAAAAGTTGGAGGAAAGAAATTGATAGAAGATCCCAGGCTATCCTATATTTAGTTTATGCAATCAAACTTCTCCATGCTTTTACATAATTGTTCTTTTTCACTGTTTGCGAAAACTTAACAGCTAAGAGCTGGATTATTCTTTTGATTGCCATTTCACTTGATTTCCTTCTGCATTTATTCGATCTTGAGGTTTGACACTACGGCTTTAGAGATAGTTTTATTCTTTATTTGCTTGAGGACAAGCAAAAGCTAAGTGTGAGGAAGTTTGATAAGTGTAAAATACTTCTATTTGTAGGGCTTTAATTCTTCCTATTGTCATAACAATTTATGTCATATTTTACACTTATCATGTTTTTTTCTAAGATTTGTGTTTAGATGAGAGCTGATATAGTCAAACTAGGTGACGACTCTAGTCAATTTCCGCCCTTAGGGCATAAGTCCACGTGGAGCCCATTGAGAGCCGGTGTAGTGTTCACTAACACTCCCCTTATGCTTTCTCGGAAAGACGGACGATTTAGTAGGTATTTGAGGGATGCCAGAATAACGGGTTTTCACCCTCTACATAATGACTTTTTTTAGGATCTAGGCTTTTCAGTCCAGAACCATATTTAGATAGACCCCCTCATACCGAAAAATCACCCTCCACAGGTGGGATACATTGAACGTACCCGAATTGGCGAAGACACCCCTCTGGCATATATGGCTCATTCACCCCCATGTACTGCAAGGTACCCCTATACCAATGCAACCCTTGTTCTCATTCACCTTCTCTCGACCGTAGGGAAACCAATCAATCTACATTGCATCATGAGGAAATGTAAGCATCAATAAGAAAAAATAATGTAAATAATATAAGTTGCAATCATTGTACCACTTACATTTATTGTAGTCAGAGCATCAAGATGCTTGCGGTAGTTCTCCAACGACTGTTTATCTTGCTGCTGGGAGGTGGACCTGACCCATCTTATAGCCAACGGTCTATCATCCCCATCACGCCAATCAGCACTAACTGCTGATCTAAGAGTGGGGAAGTATGCATATATCCAGCACTACGGAAATTTATAAAATAAATTATGCCAACTATTAATGTGAACTAATGAAAATTTATTAGTCATTGTTGTACATTAAACACTTACCTCGTGAAGGGTCAAACAACCAACAATGCTAGTAGAATCAGCATGAGATGCTATCCCCAGCTGGTGATACAACCACGCAAGAGTACCTGCTCCCCAAGCTTACTTCTATAGCTTCACATGTCGGCTCATGGGAGTGACTAACCAGAACGGTAGAGGACTTATGCGTCCATGCCCCTTCCCAGCAAAGATGGTGGTGCCGATCGCATAGTACAACCAACCACACGCCTGCTTCATAGGCAGATTCTCCCCGGTCGAACTCCACTGAATCAGTAGATATATCTGAATATCACCAGTATGCCACATGTAATCCGTCATTGTCTAAATGCCGTTGTCAAACTCTAAACACTTAGCCATCATCTCCTTAAGCTCAGTGTTTGACGGGTCCCCCAGAGCCGATTGACCAACGATGAGGGTCCTTAGTATTTACCACACATCATGCAATGTGATCGTAATCTCTCCAAAAGGCATGTGGAAAGAGTTGGTGTTTGGCTGCCACCTCTTCACAAAGCCAGAGATCTATGACATGCTATTGAAAGGCCATGTGATCTCTAGTAGATGATGCAGGCCTGAATACGTAAGCATATTCATTACCCTTTTGTAAGTAACCTTATTGAACGGCCAGTTCGTGATCAAACTGTTTTGGACTTTAAATCCCAAAACACCCCGGTCCTCGATAATTACCACGACGTTTAAACACACACAAAGTAATTAAATCTACTTGATAAAGTGAAAGATAAGAGAGTAAATACCTTAGTCATTGACCAAAGGTCAACAACGACATGCCCCCCGAAACTAGTGATGACACTAGTCAGTAGCAGATCACCAGGTATAGGCACATCTTTAAGCCTCTAGTGAGTGGGAACAACGGGATCCATACTGAGAGCAGCTTCCTCATCAGTCACGCTCTCATGATCAAGGTCGTTCTCGTCCTCGTCCTCATCCTCATTCTCATCAGGATGATGACCGACGTCTCTACCAATAGCGTCTCTACCAACGACGTCCTGAGGATCGATATCCATGTCAACCACTGGAGCGTTCGAAGGGATACGAGGGTCATAATAGCTACCCATAGTAGAAGTCTATGCCTCCACATGCTCCAAGTGGTGGCTACACTTGTTGGGGTTAAAACCTAATTCGGCAAGTGTACTGGTCTTTGTAACAAGTTTTCCTAGAAAGTATTCCCTAGGTTATCGAACCAAGGAGGCAGTGTCTAGTTTAATCTCAAATTAAAACAACTATTAAATTAATGGAAACAGAAAATAGGAAATTATGGGGGTTTAATTGATGATACTGTAATTCTAAAATTAAGTCAAATAAATAATAACAATAACAATAACTGTGGAAAAGAGAGTGTTGGTTTTCTTGATAATTAATGGGGGAAATCCTGGTTTACTACTCCTCCTAGTTCTTAGTTCCCTACTCAATGTGTTCACCCAATTATAAATTAAAATCTTAGATCAAATTATTTCACGTTCGGTCTCCCGCTCGGCGAAATCTAACTAACAATTACCGAACCCTAACTCTCGTTATGAATTCCCTAACTGTTAATAGCTTTAAGCACGATCTAGTTAGATAATCAGTTAATATTTTAAAGGAATTGCCGTCTCTAAATCAACTGGTTTTGTTCCTGTAGTCTATTGAATGGCGCAGTTCTCACTTGTAAGCAGACAAACTAGTAATCTCTAACAATTGGCCAGACTATCATAGAATTATATAAACAAAGAACAAAACTTTAATCATATTAAAACTGGTAAAATCACAAAGATAAAGGAACTTCAAATTCAGATTACATAGCAAACCCGAATCTATAGGTACTACTCAGTCATAGACATGTTTACAATAAATAAAACTGCAGTAAGTAGTAATAGAGAAGTAGAACAAGGAGAAACTCTGTTGTGAGACTTCATGGTGAAGTCTCTCTGTTGAACCTCCTCTTTGCTATGCTCAAACTCCCAGTCAGAATCTCTCAAAATCTGCTAACTCTTTCTCTGTTGTATCAAGAATGTTTCATGGAATAAAACTTAGGTTTAAAACTCCTAGACTCCTTCTTTTAATATACGGCAGCCCCTCTTAAAGGTAAAATAAAAGAATCCGTTATTTTCATAACAGCGATCTCCGGCCCTCCGCTAATATTGGTCCGGGTTTGCAAACAAGTACGTAAACCCAGACCACCTCTTAAACTAGGCTGACAGTTTTCTCTGAAGGATGGTCCGGGTTTACAAACAAGTACGTAAACCCGGACCACATCTGAAACTAGGCAGAGAAGTCTTCGAAGGGATGGTCCGGGTTTACAAACTAGGACACAAACCAGGACCATCAATAAAACACGACAGTAGTAGACAAAACTCAACATTTGACTCTGGTTTGACTTCCACTTGTTGCCTCAAACTCTAAAGTCTTCATTTAAGCACCTTCTTGAGCATTTTATCATGAAAACATATCAAATCAATCATAGGAGACAAATATAACAATAAAGCGTAAATAAAGCATTAAAGAGGGAATTTAAAGTCATAACATAGATAATTAAGCATGAATTAGTCTAGTAAACTTAGGCAAATTCCCGACTTATCAACTTCCTCACACTTAATCTTTGCGCCCTCAAGCAAATAGAAACATACTGAAATCTTACAGAAGGTAGAAGTCAGTTTAGAACCGTGCACAAGGAGATCTAATAATGAAAAGCAGTCACAGACAACAATGATCCACACTTGCTGGTTTTCATAAACAGTGAATTGAGAAGTACTTTCCAAAGGCTTAAGACACATAGTAAAACCACTTGGCTCAGATTTCACTCAGGGACTACTTTCCAATTAACTTTCCACAATCCATGGACGACAAGGGGTAAGAAGTAATATCTTATTCCATATTATCTTTCATCACCACGTACTCATAATCAAGAAAGAATTTGCACTTTGCATTTGAAATTAATAATTTTCTTCAACTTTCTAAACAAGCATTAACTTTCTTCTTTATATCCCTCAAACTTTTCTCTCCATTTATGTAACGGTGTTGGGTCTTCTATCCCAGATCAGATACCTTAGGTAGATGGGTGTTGAAGCACCCCAAGGACTTAATTACCAAATGGACGAGGCCTGTTTTGGGCTAAAAGTTCGATTATAGGAGTACATTGTCTTTGTCCTTCCTTTCTTTCATTCAAGAATCATTTCCAAAGTCCCCATGTGAAATCAAAGACAAATAGCTACACTAATAGGCTTAACTTTTTTAATGAAGAAATAGAAAAGCATTCACAAAAACTGTACATACAAGCAGTGCAACCAGAATTTCCACAACTGTTCTCCAGCTTTAATCCCACAGAAACTAGTGCTACTTGTGCGGTGTTCCAAACCAACTTTTCCAACCACTGAATAAGACTCAGGTATATTACGCAACAAAAAATTTTGAGGGCCAACAAAAATTTAGTGAAAATTCAGTGGTAGCCTTAAAAATGTTCAAAATTAGCACATTCGAATGTAATTGAGCATGTGCATGTGTAATTTCCCCTCCTCACACTTAAAAATAAGCAATGTCCTCATTGCTTCATGATAATGATTGAGAAGGAAGGAAAACACAAATTCACAGAAAACAACGTTCGAAGAGTAAAAGAAGTTAGAAAATTACACCCCTGGAGTATGGTGAGGACAACGTCCTCACACTTATGTAAGAACATCAGGGTGTTGAATTCTGCAGAAAATTCGACAGAGTTTCTTTTGTTTCTCTTAATACCGCACACTCAGCAAATTCAGACCTGTACCTCAATCAATAAAATCAACAGCCAATAGTGACTTGCAGAAGCATTAAAAGTATGGGTAAAACATCATAGTTATGTAATACAACCATAATGTAAAGGCAGAATTCAAATCCAAAAGAAAATAAAACAGAAAGTACAACCGAATGAAAACTGCTATGAAACAACTAAGAAAGTAAAACAAAACAAAACAAAAGAAAAGTCAGAAAATGAAATAAACCCAAACTCTAGAAAGTGAAGCGGCCTAAGGGCGTGGAGGCTATAACTGTGACCCATGTGGAAGATACCACACCTCCATACGGGCAAAGCGGGCATCATACTCAGCCATCCTTGCTTCCTGACGAACCTCAAAAGCATGACGACGCTCCTCCAATGATGTAAGACGTACTCCATAGTTATGGACTTGAGTGGATAACGCATCCAGGCGCGAGTCAAACCCATCAAAGCGAGTGGTGCACACCCCCTGCCAATCTCTGAACTCAGTCATCATCTCCTCGTAGCTCGGCGTCTGACCCGCTGCAGGCACATCAGCATCCCGAATCTCTGAAGGTCCGGCTACATCGGCACCAGAAGACCGGGTAGCTCTCTGTCCCGGTCGGGCACGACAACGCTTAATCCATCCATCCCCGATCTTCTCCCACTGAAAATGATGCATAACTGACATGTCTAAGGGAGATCGAGAATACTGAGGCTACTCATCACTGAAGTCAACTCCATCCCTCTCAAAAAGAGACTACAGAAAGTGCGGGAAAGCAAGAGAAGCGGTACTGTCCACATCCATGATCCGTAGAATATGATCAAAAACCACCGTAGATAAAATTATAGGACAAGCATCACGAGAGAATTCATCATCCATCAGATGGCGCAAAAAGAAACAATCCAGCGAATTAAGGTCAGCACACTCTCTAGGACGAACATTATGCATAATAACAGCCAGAATCAAACGCTCAAGTGGGGTCTGTAGTTTGTCCCCCGTCACGACCTGCTTATCCCTCGAAGACCGTCTTTAACGGTTCTGCCCCTCAGGGTCATTAACAACTAGACGCATATAATGCTCCTTTGCCCTCTTGATATCATTCTCCTCATGTTTCAAAGCCTCTCTAAAAGCATCATCACTATATGCCAGATTCTGCACTCTAAAGTACTCCCTGATATCTGAATACCCTATACGGATGAATTTCCCTTTTACCCTTGAGTGAATCACACTAAAATTATCATCCTTTTCCGCATTAGCATAAAACAGTTTAACCAGTCTCGGATAATAGCACCCCCTACCAAGAATTCAGCAAATTGCTCCAACCTTTTGAACCGAATACAGTTTCTAAATCAAACTCAGCAGATACTGACCTCTCCAGAATTATTTTCCGGTCCTTTACATTATACCAGTTGAAAGCCGCCTCACTAATGAAATCAGAACGTGCAGTCTCGCGGAATTGGACTGGTGGAATCGGTACAGGCACGGCAGAGGTGGAGGCTGCGGCAGTGGACCATCGAGCTCTCTTCGGTACCATGGTGTCACACAAAAGAAAATATGGGACTATTTGGGGCTCTGTTGTGGCCGGTTGGACTGGGGGTACAGTCAAAGTTGGGTGAGAGTGGAGTGGTGCGACTGGGTGAAGAAGGTGCGACGGTGATTACGGGGCGGGGTGAAAGTGGTGGTGGTACGAGTGTAAAGGCGAGAGTGGGGCGAGAAAAGCTGAGAGAGCGCGGCAGAATTTTGTGAAGGTGGTGGTACTGGGCGGTGCGCAAATTGAGGAGTGCGAAGTGATGGTGGTGTACGAGCGATGCGCGAACGGAGGGAGAATGGAGGTGGGAGTTGGTGGTCCGTGGGCTTAGGTGTACGACACTGGAGAGGGATCGGTGAATGTTTGTGGCGCGGTGGGGAACAGAGTGTAAGGTGCAGGTTGGGGTGGGGGAGAAATATCGAGAGCAGGGGGTGCGGCTGGAGGTTGAAGGAGAGTAGAATTAGGGATTTAGAGATGACGCGCCCGCTATTCTGTAGAAAAACTGGTCCGGGTTTGCAAACCGGTACGTAAACCCGGACCACACTAAAAACAGGTTAGTAAGTTATCCGCATTATGGTCCGGGTTTGCAAACAAGTACGCAAACCCGGACCACCACCAAAAATAGGCAGAAGGCAGCTCGATCTTATGGTCCGGGTTCGCAAACAAGTACGCAAACCCGGACCACCTCTAAAACATGGCAGAAACTTCGCCAAACTCTTGGTCCGGGTTTGCAAACTAGGGTACAAACCCGGACCACCCTCAAAAGTGGCTAGAAACTCAAATCTGTAACTGATGTCCCTCTAAACCCCTGAATTTACCTTCAAAACAATGAAAAACTAAACAAAACATGTCCAACAAACACATTAGTCCAAAAATAAAGAATGAAAAACAACAAAACTTATGAGAAATAAACAAAAACAAAAATAGTAAATCTCACAAAACTAGGTTGCCTCCCAGCCAGCCACCCTCTTTACAGTCTTTGGCTGGACCTTGGTTCATTAGTTTGAAGAATCGGGATCTCGGAGCCAGAGTGTTGATTGAACCATATCAACATCGCTCCCTTGATACAACTTCAACTGGGATCCATTAACCTTGAATGTTTCCCCTTTCTCGTTGACCACACCAATGACTCCATAAGGTGAAACAGTTGTAACTGTGAATGGACCCGACCAGCGAGATTTCAGCTTTCTCGGAAATAGTTTCAGTCTGGAATTGAACATTAGCACTCGGTCACCAATCTGAAACTCCCGTCTCACAAGTAATTTGTCATGCCACCTCTTAGTCCGTTCCTTGTAAATCTTGGCATTCTCATAGGCTTCCTCTCTGAATCCATGCAGCTCATAGAGCTGCAGTTTTCTTTCCTCACCGGCCTTCTGAAGATCACAATTCAAAACTTTAAGTGCCCAAAAAGATTTATGCTCCAGCTCTACCGGAAGATGACACACCTTTCCAACAACCAACTTGTATGGAGACATTCCCAAAGGCGTCTTATAAGCTGTCCGGTATGCCCACAAGGCATCATCCAATTTCATAGACCAATCCTTACGAGATGAACTAACAGATTTATGTAGAATCCACTTAATCTCTCTGTTAGTAACCTCAGCTTGCCCGTTGGTCTGTGGATGATAAGGTAGAGATACCTTATGTCTCACTCCATACTTTTGCAACAAAGCCTCAAACTTCTTGTTACAGAAGTGAGACCCTCCATCACTTATGATTGCCCGTGGTACACCAAACCTATAGAAAATGTTTTTCTTCAAAAATCGAAGCACAACCTTTGCATCATTAGTAGGCATAGCCACTGCTTCAGCCCATTTAGTCACGTAATCTACAACTACCAAAATGTAGAGGTTCGAATGTGAAGAAGGAAACGGCCCCATGAAGTCCATTCCCCATAGATCAAATGGCTCAACCTCCAAGATGAAACTCAAGGGCATCTCAAGCTTACGCGAAAGGTTACCTTGGCGCTGACAGCTATCACATGTGGACACAAATGTATGGCAGTCTTTATGCAGCATCTTCCAAAAGAAACCGGCTTCCAGCACCTTAGCTGCTGTCTTGGCTGGCCCGAAATGTCCTCCAGCTTCTCTTGAATGACAGTGGACAAGGATGTCACGTGTCTCAGTCTCCGGGACACACCGACGAATAATCCCGTCACCACAAACCTTGAACAAAAACGGGTCATCCCACCGGTAATGCTTAACAGTAGAAAAGAATTTCTTCCGCTGCTGATAAGACATCTCTTATGGCAAAATCTGCTCAGCAAGGTAATTCGCAATATCAGTATACCAAGGATCCTCCTTAAAACCAACTGCATACACCAGCTCATGAGGGAAGTATTCATTGATCGGTATACTATTATCGGGACACTACATCCATGATAAATGATCAGCAACTCCGTTCTGCACTCCGGGCTTGTCTTTTACCTCAATATCAAACTCATGAAGGAGTAATATCCATCTGATCAACCGGGGCTTAGCATCAGCTTTCTGGAACAAGTACCTCAAAGCAGAATGGTCGGTATGTACGATGACTTTGCTCCCGATGATGTATGGTCTGAACTTGTCACAAGCAAAAACAATGGCCAACAATAATTCCTTCTCTGTGGTGGCACAATTCCTCTGGGCGTCATTAAGTGTCTTGCTGGCATAATAGATAACACGTAGCACCTTTTCATGCCTTTGACCAAGAACTGCTCCCATAGCAAAATCGCTCGCATCACACATGATCTCGAAGGGTAAGGACCAATCAGGAGCAACGACAACGGGGGCAGTCACCAACTTTGCCTTTATCGTATTGAATGCATCAAGACACTCCTGTGTTGTAACACCCCTACCGCTAATCCCGTCATTACTGTACAAATACTTACCTTCGCAGCGGATATTACATACACAGCGGAGGGTGTACAATGCCATTAGTCACCCACGTGACTAACAAGGCCAGCTACACTACTACATACTATCGGTCTGATGACTTGAATATACCGAGTACACTACATAATACATTTCTTTCCATTCCATACTCATATCATAATTCAATACAAACTCCAATACGATACTATACCGAGTCTACTACATTCCTCAAATTACCGATACAATTTGGACTTCCAATTTCGCATTACACTACAATGCAGTTCCTATTACTCAACTACCCATACTTATACAGCAGCCCCGTCCTACACTCTCAAACGGCGGTCGGCTTCGAAGTACCTGTAAATAAAAACAGTGCCCCTAGGGGCTCAGCAAATTGCTGCATATGAAATTAGCATACCCCGCGTGCTAACCGGGGTACGCCGACTACTTTTGGTCGGATATACATGGAGTTCATTTTACATGCATACATACATACTAATACTACGACAATACAAGCATCAATACTTACATACACATACAAGGTTCAATACTTACTAGGGAAGACAATTCGTCAGTCAACCGTTCATGTTAGTTAATCATTCACCCGGTTTAATCGGATGCTCTCTTTCTCCCCGTTCGGGTTCATAGGGCTTACGCAACTCATGTACTTACTTACTTGTTGCTTTACTCATACTTCACTCGTTACCTTACTCATTACCTTACTCGTGCTTTACTCAATACTCACTACCTTACCAACACTTACTCCTTACTCAATACTCCTTACTTAACTCTTACATACTCAGTACTCCATACTCATTACCTTACTCGTACTTACTCTTTACTCGGGACTCCTTACATACTCATACTTACTCCTTACTCAATACTCGTTACTTTACTTATACATACGCATTACTCAATACTCATTACTTTTGGCCTTCGGGCGGAGTCATACACAAGACTCACCACCGGGCCTACAAATACAACGGGGCTATACACTTAGCTTCTTCAATACTCAATTGTCCGTTTTTACCGGACTACTCAAATTCCCAACACTCCTCTCTCGGAGTATCTTACAACCTCATGGATTAGCCTAGAAGTATCTCTCTCGATAACCTCCTACTAGCTTAGGGAATTACCAACGTATAGTATTCTCAGATTTAAGGGTTTCCCCAACGTATCGAATACCCTCATGTTCGGGACATTACTTACATTAGTCGGGTCCTCTCATTGTGGGTCGACTAATTTTCTAAGGGGTTTGGAGATCCCTCATCATTCTTTTACTACTCTCATGGTTCATGTCTTGCACCATCATCAATACCTCTAATAGAGGTTACTTATATGTACTCCCACTATTTATTGTTTTGTGGTTTGTTCATTTCGGTTCTCTTACCGTTATCGGGAGGTTGCTAGTCCCGTACACTCTCTCACATTCTAGTGAGTTCATTGGTTTACGTTATCGTTTCTTGGTTCGTTTGCTTTAGTGCGTTTCTACGTTTCTGTTAATTCACAACATGACTCTTACTACGAGTCACTAAACACCAAGACTCATCTAGGAGTCGGTCTATACACTAAGTTAAGCCATGCAGTCATTCAAGAAGGTTAGCTCATACAACATACTGCAAGACATACAATGAAAGGCAATAAACCGTTTTCATGCTTTAATCTTGATTAGCTGGCATACAGCACACAAATCAACGTAGCTCGGTTAGCATACGGGGCATGAGAAAATCATACCTTTCACCGGGGTTAGCTTTACCGTGTGTTCCCTTGTTCTTTGGTTCACACTTGTTCCACTGATAATGTTTCAAACATTATTATTAATACTATGTTCATACGGTACGTAAATAATTACTACTACTCCCGTACTTACCCCGTTGTCCCGTTATGCTTAGTTTTACTTATGTCAAATTATGTTCTTACTTCTCACTCACTTCCTACACTTGTTCACACTTATTAGGACCTTTACATACCACCAAACAAGCCTAAAAACTCTCTTAAAAACTTCTAAACCCAATTACCAATCATCCCCCATGTTTTAAACCCTAAAAAACCACTTTCGGCAACATTTTGGGGGTGGTCCGGGACTTGGTCCAGACCAAGGTCCGGACCATTCAAAAAAAATAACTCTCGGCCTGTTTTAACTATTGGTCCGGGACTTGGTCCTGCTAGGTCCCGGACCACTGCAGATTTCACCCTCTCACATGATTTTTGATGCGGTCCGGGACTTGGTACATATCTAGTCCCGACCCCTAAAAACTGCTACTAGTGATTTCAACCCCAAATCAACCCTTAATCCACCTCCAATCCTTCTTAAGTCTTTCCATTCACATGTTTCCTACATGTTTAAACACTTAAAACTCTTAAATCATTGGTCCAATCCTTACTCAACTTCTTGCTCAATTTTCTACAAATTCCCTTCTCATTTTTACATTTTGCCACTTTGCATTTCTACAACTGCTCTTTACATTTTGCACTTGTCTTAACTCCATTTACCATTCCAATTCATTCCTGATAAATGACTATCTATACCCAAGTCCCAACTCTCCTTTTCCTAAGTCTTGCCCACTAGTTCTTCCTAGTTTTTCCAATGCATTTCAACACTTCTTCTCTTGCTACAGATTTGTACACACTTTATTCTCATCCTCCACTACCATTCCATGGTCTAAACATCTCTACTCAACCCAATACACCACCTTGTTATCCCATTCACCAAGTCATCCAAAAAATGCTTACTTTCTACTAAAAGTTGCCATAACCTCCCCATAAATCTTACATCCTCAACTCTCAATTCTTACCAATTTTCATTCCTAATCTAACCACACCCATAAGGGGTCCTACCCACACTCAAAGCAATCATAATTTACCAAAATACCCTCAAACAACAATACCTTGGCTCTAGGGCCTTCAATCCAAACATCAATTCACAAATACTCTCAAACTTCCATCAACTACTTACTAGTACAACATTTGGGTTCTTTCCATTATTACCCCTTCCCAACATTCTAATGCATTAAAATTGGCATTAAGAAGGTTTTCTTACCTTAAGACCCTTTGAGTTCCTCTTTTGTTCCCTTCCTTCTCCTCTCTTCTGTTCGGTCAAGTTGGGCAATGGAGTTTCCAAACTCCATCCCAACACCCACATTACACCAAAAAGAATACAATTAAACTTCTAACCCTTAGAATTTACTAATTCAAAGAAAGGCTTAGAACACACAAGTTAGGGTTTACCTTTTTGGAATTTTTAAGAGGGGTTTTAACCCTTGATTCAAGAAGGTGATCCCACCACCATTGGAAGGTTGGAATAATGCTCAAAAAAGAGAGAAAAATAGAGCTCCATTAGAGGCTAAAATCGGCCACACTAAGGAATGGAGGAAACATGAGTTTTTCATGGAAATTTTTACCTTAATGGAGAAAGGAGACTCCAAGCTTTGATTTGGTACCATTTTCTCTTCAAATGGACAAAACCCATGTATATGAACTTCCTCATTCTTGGATTTTGAAAAGAGAGAATGATAGAGAATGAAGAGGAGATGAAGAATATGTACTTATTTTTGTGATTGGAGCTTTAATGGAGCTAGAGCATGGAGAAGAAGGTGAGAAGCCATGGAAGCTATTTGGGAGCTTCAAAAATCATCCCCAACCAGAGAGAGAGGAGAAAATCGGCTGGGAGGAGGAAGGAAGAAGAAAGAACAAAGAGAAAGGAGAAATGAGAGGAGAGAGAGGAGGTAAAGTGCCTTTTTACTTTTCTCTTTTTTGCTTTTTGACTTATTAATTAGTTAACTAGTCTAGTGTGTGTGAGAGGCTTCTTAAAGTCTTTAAAAACCGGCTCCCACATAATATACTAGCTGGAGCGTTTTTCGTCTTTTACAGAAAACGCTCGATTTACCCGGTTTTAGCACTATTCACTAACCGGGTCCGTTTTCCGGAATTTTCTCGTTTATTAATTTAATGGTATTAAGCTTCCATTAATGCTTAATTATAGTTATTAGTGAAAACAATTTTTACGGGTTCATTTGACACTCAAAGTCACATTTCGGGTTTTCTCGAAAAACGTGCGCTAAAGCTTTATTAGCGTTTTAACACATTATTTGGATCCGTTTCTTCGGGAATCGTTCCCGTATATAATTAGGCATGAATAAGCCTTAGGAATCATATAATCTAACCTAGGTCTGTACCTCCTAGGTTACATAACGCTTATTTTAGCGTTTTTCGCTTTAAGCGTTTCTCATTTCTTTTGGATTTATTTTCCTTACCAAAATTACTTAGGCACTATTAGGCCCTTAAATACCATATTAGAATAATTTAATCACCATATTTAAGTTCGGGGTATTTCATGTGTGAACTCAAACTTTGCATCCTTCACTAACAAATCACACAGCGGCTTAGAGATCTTCGAAAATTTTTTTGATGAACCGTCTGTAGAAACCCGCGTGACCAAGGAAACTTCTAACATCTTTCATAGAGGCTGGTGGTGGAAACTTCTCAATGACTTCAACTTTGGCTTTATCCACCTCAATACCCTTGCTTGATACCTTATGACCCAACACAATGCCTTCTTGCACCATGAAGTGGCACTTCTCCCAGTTCAGAACTAGATGAGTTTCTCTGCACCTGGCAAGAATATGATCTAAATTGTCCAAACAAGAATCAAACGTTAGTACAAACACAGAAAAATCATCCATAAATACCTCGATGCATTTCTCAAGATAATCAGAAAATATATCAGTCATGCATCGCTAGAAGGTAGCTGGCGCGTTGCACAATCCAAAAGGCATGCGTCGGTAAGCATATGTTCCATAGGAGCATGTAAATGTGGTTTTCTTCTGGTCCTCTACAGCAATAGGAATCTGAAAATAGCCAGAATATCCATCCAAGAAACAATAATATTTATGCCCTGAAAGTTAACATTTGGTCAATGAATGGAAGAGGAAAATGATCTTTTCTAGTTGCAACATTCAACTTCCTATAATCAATACACACCCCATGCCCTGTAATAGTTATTTGAGGAACTAACTCACCTTTATCATTGGGAACTACAGTAAATCCCCCTTTCTTGGGCACTACCTGTGTAGGACTTACCCATTCACTATCAGAAATAGCATAGATAATACCTGCATCCAGAAGCTTGATTACCTCCTTCTTCACCATTCTTTCATGTTAGGATTCAAATGTCATTGATGTTGAACCATTGGCTTGCAATTTTCCTCCAAGTGAATGCGGTGGGTGCAGAAGTTGCCTGATATCCCCTTGATATCAGCAATAGACCATCCAATCGCTTCCTTGTTCTTCCTGAGTACCTGTAAAAGTTGCTCCTCCTGTGTATTTGATAGATTTGTAGAGATAATAACAGGTAAACTAGAGGGCTCAACTAAAAAGACATATTTCAAATGACTAGGAAGAGGTTTCAGCTCCAAGGTGGGTGGTGCTTTGATAGAAGGAATCAACTCCTTAGGTTCTCGTTCTAATCTCTCATTCTCCACATTAGCACCCCTGCGGAAGGGCCTGCCTGCTGAAAGATGGAACGCAACCTCAGCAATCTCTGGATCCTCATGAGCTCCATTGAAAGAACTAATTAAACACTTTTCTAACTCATCCAATTCAGCTGAACCAAAAATATATTCCTGCATCAAAGAATCAATAGAATCCAAACTAAAACAGGCATGCACGTCAGAAGGGTGTTTAGTAACCTTGGACATATCAAAAACCAACTGCTCATCATGCATTCTCAAAATAATCTTACCACCCTCGACATCAATGAGGGTTCTAGCTGTTCACATGAAAGGTCGTCCAAGAATTAATGGTACTTTCTTGTCTTCCTCTATATCTAGAATCACAAAATCAGCATGAAACAAAAGTACCAACAGAAACAACTAAATCTCTCACCACACCTTTCGGGAAAATAATGGATCTATCTGCTAACTGTAGAGTAATACGAGTGGACTCACACTCCCCTAATCCAAGTTTAAGATACATGGACAAAGGTATCAAATTAATGTTAGCTCCCAAATCACATAGACCCTTACCACAGTCGACATTACCTATTAAGCATGGAATAATTGGTAGACCGGGATCGTCAAGCTTTGGAGGAAGATTCTTGCTAAGCACTGCAGAAACTCTTTCTGTCAACTGCACCGTCTCCTTCTTAACTAATGACCTTCTATTTGAAAGGATGTCCTTCAAGAACTTCGCATAGATAGGCATCTGCTTCAAAGCATCTGAAAAAGGAATATTAATTGTTAGTTTCTTAAAAATGCTTAGAAACTTACCAAACTGCTCGTCGAGGTCTCTCTTTTTCAACCAATTTGGAAACGGCACTGGGAGCTCAGGAACTACCCATCATGATGATTGAGAGACTGGACAACTCCGCCGGTCAGCTCCACTATCTTTCTGTGCATTGTTGCGAACTGGAGCACTTCCTGACGTCGGCCCCTCATATCTCTACCTCTGATCATCACCTGTCCTTTTCAGGTTCACTGAGTTTCTCAGCTTCATTCAGGGATCGAAGGATCAAGCTGACTACCACTCCTCCAAAGTCACTACTTAGCATACTCGCGAGGATTCTTCTCTGGCTGGCTTAGGTATAGCCCCCGTAGTCTATCAGAAACCTTTCATTCAATTGAGCATCTGAGTCTCAAGGTGTTTGTTGAAACTTTCTGCTCCAACATGAATGTCTTTTGCTCATGATTCGTGTTTTCCTTGGCTGTTTCGAATTTTTCTATTGGTCGACAAGATAAACTCCCGCATCTATCCTCCAACTAACTACACCAGCTGGCTGATTCTGTTTTTTGCTGGTTAATCATTTGCTGATTTTGATGAGGTCTTTGAAAATGCTGATTGTTCTGCTGTGGAGGCCTCTGACTATAGTTATTTCCCTGGAACCTTTGCTGCTGATATCCATGATTACTTTAATTGTTGTAAAAGTTCCCTTGCCTGTTTCCCAGATAATTTACCTCTTCATTCTGCTGAGAGGCACATTGAAACATGTTGGAACTTCTACCACAATACTCACACTGTGGAAAAGTATCGACACAAAACAACTGCACTTGACTGAGGATTCATCATTGCACACATCTTCTCGAATTGCTTAGACATGTTGTCCATCCTAGCAGCTAAAAGAGTGTTTGAATCTACCTCATAGATTTCACCGGTCTTCTTTGGGAGAACCTTCAGTAGCAGCCCTAGCACCCTCCCCACTGATTAGCTGATTGGTCGGTGTCTCGAGCAGCTCTTTCATCCTAATGATTGGAAGCTCCATGAGACTACCTCTTGCACAAGTATCCACCAAAAGACGGCTATGGGGATCTAGATCTTTGTAGAAAGATTGCAGCACAACTTCCTCATCCAGACCATGGTTGCGGTACTCCTTCGAATCAATACCCTTGAATCTCTCCAAGCCTCTGAAAGATTCTCCCCACTAAATTGCTTGAAATTTGCGATCTCACCTCTCATGGTCAACATGCGAGATGTGGGAAGTACTTTGCCAAGAATGTGTTGGCGAGCTCAGCCCAAGAAGTGATGTTGTTAGGTGCCAAGGAATTCAACCACTATGTAGCTCTATCCCTCGAGGAAAAGGGAAACAAAGTCAGCCTTGCTACCTCCTAAGATGCCTGGGCCGAACACGCTCCAACCAACCGTAGAAAGGATGTGAGATGAACATTTGGATCTTCTGTAACTGTCCCACTGAACTGCGGCGCATTCAAGACCATCGTGATGTAGTGTGTCTTGAATTGCCATTCTACCCCTACTGATAGTGCAAAATCACAATGGTGTGTGAGTCCCTCCACTTCGGACGGTGTAGTCATTCATCCTTCTCTCCTGGTTGTTACTGTTACTCGCCATAATACAACTCCTTCTGGAACAAATGTCATCAACTGGCGAATTCCTTGATAAACCTTCTAGCTCAACTGTAGAATCCAGAACTAATCCTTGATGAATTCTTCTACAACACAGCAAGTCATTCTATCTCCGTGGGTTTCAAGCTCAAATCAGATTGCCTGAGACGAGTCACAGTCATACCTTAAATTAGATCAAAGAAAACAAGACAAAACAAACCCTAACAAAAAAAAAACTAATACTCAATTAAAATAAAGTAATAAAAACAGAGGTATTTAAAAACTAAAAGCAACCAAAATTCAACTAGTGAAATAAAAATTTCAGAAATCAAAAACAAATTACACCTAAACAAATTCTAAGCCTAAAAATAAGTAACTATAAAAATCCGAAAATAAACCAAACTCTAAAATAATAACAAATTAAATAAAAAACTAGCAAATAATAACAAAAAAGAAAAAAAAGAAAAGAAAATTAGAGATTAAACTAATAACCGTGCCTCCCCGACAACGACGCCAAAAACTTGTTAGGGTTAAACCTAATTCGGCAAGTGTACCGGTCTTTGTAACAAGTTTTCCTAGAAATTCCCTAGGTTATCGAACCAAGGAGGCAGTGTCTAGTTTAATTCAAATTAAAACAACTATTAAATTAATGGAAACAGAAAACCAGGAAATTGGGGGGTTTAATTGATGATACTGTAATTCTAAAATTAAGTTAAATAAATAATAACAATAACAATAACTGTGGAAAAGAGAGTGTTGGTTTTCTTGATAATTAATGGGGGAAATCCCGGTTTACTACTCCTCATAGTTCTCAGTTCCCTACCCAATGTGTTCACCCAATTCTAGATTAAAATCCCAGATCAAATTATTTCACGTTCGATCTCCCGCTCGGCGAAATCTAACTAACAATTACCGAACCCTAACTCTTGTTATGAATTCCCTAACTGTTAACAGCTTTAAGCACGATCTAGTTAGATAATCAGTTAATATTTTAAAGGAATTGCCATCGCTAAATCAACTGGTTTTGTTCCTGTAGTCTATTGAATGCCGCAGTTCTCACTTGTAAGCAGACAAACTAGTAATCTCTAACAATTGGTCATACTATCAGAGAATTTATATAAACAAAGAACAAAACTTTAATCATATTAAAACTGGTAAAATCACAAAGATAAAGGAACTTCGAATTCGAATTACATAGCAAACCCGAATCTAGAGGTACTACTCAGCCATAGACATGTTTACAATAAACAAAACTGCAGTAAGTAGTAATAGAGAAGTAGAACAAGGAGAAACTCTGTTGTGAGGCTTCGTGGTGAAGTCTCTCTGTTGAACCTCCTCTCTGCTCTGCTTAAACTCCCAGTCATAATCTCTCAAAATCTGCTAACTCTCTCTCTCTCTGTTGTATCAAGAATGTTTCATGGAATAAAACTTAGGTTTAAAACTCCTGGACTCCTTCTTTTAATATACGGCGGCCCCTCTTAAAGATAAAATAAAAGAATCCGTTATTTTCGTAACAGCGATCTCCGGCCCTCCGCTAATATTGGTCCGGGTTTGCAAACAAGTACGTAAACCCGGACCACCTCTTAAACTAGGCAGACGGTTTTCTCTGAAGGATGGTCTGGGTTTACAAACAAGTACGTAAACCCGGACCACATCTGAAACTAGGCAGAGAAGTCTTCGAAGGGATGGTCCGGGTTTACAAACTAGGACACAAACCCGGACCATCAATAAAACACGGCAGTAGTAGACAAAACTTAACATTTGACTCTGGTTTGACTTCCACTTGTTGCCTCAAACTCTAAAGTCTTCATTTAAGCACCTTCTTGAGCATTTTATCCTGAAAACATATCAAATCAATCATAGGAGACAAATATAACAATAGAGCGTAAATAAAGCATTAAGGAGGGAATTTACAGTCATAACGTAGATAATTAAGCATGAATTAGTCTAGTAAACTTAGGCAAATTCCCGACTTATCAACCCTCACCCTCTTTAGCATAGATGGAGCTATGGAGCTCAGCTTGATTCGCAGAAGACCAACCACCAAAAGATAAAGCCACTGGCATGTTCGATCGTGGTATGTGTGCGTAGGCGTTGAGATCATCCAATGACTGGGCAGGGGATGGGGCCATGACAGGCTATTGTGGGTGGAAAGAAGAGTGGCATGGAGGGTCAACATGACGATGCTATGGGTGGAAAGATGAGTGCCATGGAGGATCAACATTACTGGGTCCGGCTTGTCCGGCACGCACGCACGACGGTATGAAGCCGTCATGGGTTGCTTCACATTCCGATCTTTCTTCTTTTTGCTATACACGTTCTTGATAGCTTTTTCAACTTATCCATCACTGCACAAGTTGAACAAAACACAATTAAAGATCAGTTATACATGTAAAACAAAAAACCCAAATCAAAGTGAACACTCAAACAACATAAAAACCAAGCGACAATTAACAACATAAACTAATCAAATTAACACTTAAATAACAATATAAATAAAAAACAATAGGAAAATGCACTACTTAATATAAAAATCAACAAAAAAGCCCCAAAACATGTTGACTAGCGGGGTGAACCATTGCCCCTCGTGTCGATAGGTGGGGTGAGGCAAGGGCGCTCGTGTCAAAGTCCGGGGCGAGCCGAGCTAGGGCATGTCGGGGCGCGGGGCGAGCGTCGCGAGGTCGAGTCGAAGGCCAGGGCTAGCGTCGCGAGTTCAGGGCAAGCGTCACGAGTTCAGGGTGAGCTTTGGGGTGACACGTCTATCCATTGGGGTTGCAAGGCTGTGTCGAGCGTCGAGGCGAGGCTAGGGGGCTCGCGTCGAAGGCTGGGGCAAGGCGATCGAGGGCGTGTTGAGGCGTAGGGCGAGCGTTGTGAGGTCATGTCGAAGGCCGAGGTGAGCATCACAAGTTTATGTCGAGCGTTAGGGTGACACACCTATCCACTAGGGTTGCGTGCTCGTGTCGATGCCCAGGGCGAGGGGACCGATGTCGTGTTGACGGGCGGGGTGATGCGCGGCAAGTCGTGTCGACAGGAGGGGCGAATTAGCCCAGGTAGTGACGGCGGGCGGAGCGAGGTGCGGGAGGTAGTGTCGACGGGAGGGGCAACTTGCCAGAACTCCACTAAAGGAGTTTTCAAGGTTCTTTCAGAATTGTAATTTGTAGATCTAGCCTAAATTAATGTGTTTTTCTACAAACTAACACCAGATTCGGATTCACAACATCAAGATCTACAACTTGCAACAAAAAAATTCAAAAAGCTCACTAGAAAATTTTTCCGGCGGTGGTCCGACGGTGGTCTGGCGATCTGAAAGAGAGGATTCCAGTGACTGATTTTAAAGGAGAGATAGTGCGTGTGTGAGAAATGAAGATACGAGACACGTCCCGTTTATATAACGCATTTTGACCGTTTTTTCTCAATAAGTCTCGTTTTGGCTCGTTTTCAATATAGAAATATCGTTTTTTAGTAAATGCATGAAAACGTATATAACTAAACATAATAAATGTAAAGTTATATATTTTAAGCCATATTTTAAAGTTATATGTTTAAGAAACATTTAAACGCTTTTACCGTCTGTTCGAACCAATTTTAATAATCTATCTGATTATGACAACGGAAACATTATTATGCCAAAAAAAAATTACAACTGTAACTTATAAAACGTAAATAACTAAACATAATAAATGTAAAGTTATACATTTTAAGTCGTAGTTTAAAGTTATACGCTTAAGCAACGTTTAAACGCATTTCGAACAAGAATTACTTGAAATTTTTCTCTTTATTTTGTGGATAATATATTAAATTGTCACAAATATAAACTTGTATTGATTCACTATGGAGAACTAAAAAGAGACATTAAACAAATAATTAGTTCTTTTAATAAGTAAAAGCAATACTTAGATTTAAGCATATATATATATATATATATTCACTTATAGTCAATATATAACATCAAATATATGTGCCGATAACTAAATCATTTATTTCTTTACTTTTTTAAATATATATAAAATAATTTATTTAAAAATAGTTATTTATTGTTAATTAATCATAAGTAATATATGAATAAAAATAATAAACAAATAGTATTATAATTAAAAATATTTATGAGAGAGATGGAGTGAGAATTAATGAGGGAGGACAAAAATAAAGAAGAAAGAGAAAATTAGCTTTGTAGATGATGAGAATTCACTTGAAATAACAATTTTTAGCTAGCTCTTATGGAATAGAATTCCTAGTAAGTTGTGGATATTGAGAATTTTAATAATTTTTGGAATTTAAATTTCATCAACCAATATGATATATATTTAATTCCAGGACTTGTTATTCTATGACCTTGTACCAATTGACCCGCAAGAGCTAGTAATGTTTGCATCTCTTCTAGGTAGAACTGAAATAGTGGGAGTTTGGTTTGATCACTACTACCCTTAATCAAGAACCTTTTGAGTATGTGTCTTTTCTAAAAAAAAAGTAGTATAAGGTGAATATTGAACTCTATGTTTCACGGCCGGAGATTAACGTTAATCAGCGCGCAGTACGGAAAGTTGAGTAAAGCTGTTGAAAATCTTGTTTGGGGGAGGTTCCAATAATGAAATATGTTTTGTTTGTTTAGATTGGTTGGATAGTTTTTTGTGTTTTTGTCATTTTGTCCTTTTTTAAAGAAGATATAGATATATCACTTTTTTTAGATTTAGTAGCCAAAGTTACTTTTTTTTAACCCATAATGTGTGGGTACGAAAATGACTCATCCATCTTGATGACGTGTAAATAAAGGTACGACAACGACGACGATCGAAGAGTTATTAAAATATGTCGTGGAGGAGATTTTGTTAATTATTTTGGAATGAAAATAATCAATAAGATAATTAGTGGAGAGAATGTCGCTTTATAATAATTAATTACCAGATGAACAGCATAACAGTGTGAGCAGAGAGAGTAGTTGAAGTATGTATTTATCTGTGTGCACCAGTCCAGAAAGAAGAAGAGAAGAAGAGAAGAGAGAAGAAGAAAGAATCATCATCGTGCATCAGCAGCCGCACTACTAACTACCATTCCACTCAGTGCAGGGGGAGAAAGAGAGGAGTTGGAATGTCAGTTTGGACTTGAGCAGGTTTAAAAAGGAGGGACGTCACGTGCGCACGTGGCAAGATTAGCTCAACTCAACTAACTTTCCAAATTTCAATTCGTTCCACACCGGATCCAAAGTTTATAATTATACTATAGTAGTTTTTTTTTTGCCAAAGGGAGATAGGATTACATGAGGGCCACTCAAGCTGACAATATTATAAAAATGAAAGACATAAATAAAAGTAAAAAAAAAAAAATTAAAAATGGGAGGTCCCGTACCGTACAGTCGCCATAAATTCTATTGGCAGGTTTTCTTCCTGTTCTATCTTTTCTTTTGCAGCAGCACTGCCTGCCGCTACCGCTACGGCTCTTTCTCCTCTTCTCCACTACTACTAACTACTATTTGTTATGTTTTGAAATGATCTACTCCATATTTGAACAATATTACTCTTCTGTCTGTGTGTTTCATTCATCAGTCATGGAGTTTTGGCTGGAAAAATCAATACACAGAGAGCATGGGAAGGAACAGAGCAGAAGCACTACCATCCATTTCTTCTCTTTATGCGTGTAACCTTTTTCTTTGCTTAGGTGATGATAGTAGAATTCAACCATACATATATTAGTCTTTTTTCTCATATGTTTATTTATTTTTTCCAATTATTATTATTATTATAAGAGAGTATAATATTATGTAGTATATTGTTTGCTTTCACCTAAAAAAGGAGTTGGGGGTTAATGGGTATACTGTACTGGACCCACTCAAAAAATAAAAAATCAATTAAGTAGAAAGGAAAAAGAGAGTACTCACCTCACTAGAGGTAGAGGAACAGCTTTTTCTCATCTTTCCCATTCATTTCATTTCATTTCCCTGCGTTCTTTGTCCTCCTTCACAAATACTTCCAGATAGCCGGCCAGGCTTCCTCTAGCTGCTCTGCGTTTTATCGGCCGGCGGTTGGAAGTTGGACCTCTGTCCACCTCCTCCTCTTATAAGGTAAGGCATGCGCGAAGAAATACTGTTCTTCATTCAACAGCACAGAAAAGACCAGGAGGGAAAAAGTAAAAGAAATAAAATAAAGGAATCTGCACGTTTTTGTCTAGTTGAGAGAGATTTTGTATGTGTTTGAACCCGTGATACTCTCAGCAACAGTGTTGTGTTTGTATCACTTTTGGAGGTTTTTAAGGGAGTAATAATACAATTCTTTTGTTAAGGTGGTTATGTGTTCTTCAGGTTTTCTTTCCTTTTTTTTGTTTCTTTGAAATAATTTCTGATTTCAATTTTGTTTCTCTGTTGGATAATTAATTATCTGGGTTTGTGAAAGTACTACTCTAATTCTGTATGTGAGGATGAAGGATGCGAAGCTGGTTTGTTAATTTGGTTCCAGTAAAGCTAGCTGGGTTAGTTACTAGTTAGTAGTATTTCTCAAACAATTCAAATGGGCTTTCTTCTGATAAAATGGTTTGACATTTCTTTCGGTCGCGAATTCTCTTCTATGGTTATTGTTTTGAATTTCGAATTTTACACTACCGTTAACATAATTTTTTCTGGGTTGACAATTTCTTGTTCATAAGAAAATCTCTCTTTCTTTTTCCATTTACTCTCACATGTATGTATGTACACTTTTTCACCTTTGGGGAAAATTTACTTGCCATTCTCTCTATCTATCCATCTATCGAATTAATACTAGTACTTTCTAAAGTTTCGGTTGCTGAATTTCTCTTTTTTCTTTCTACATTTTACAGGGTCAACAACCAAATTACTCTGTCATCATCTTCTCCTTCTTCATTCATGCCCTATCTTCCAATAAATCCCTCCCTTCCTTCACGGAAGAATCAATCCTACAACATAAAATCATCAATCTCAACTTCACATAACTAATTTTCAGACGAATCTCTCAGAACCGTATTTGATTGAAGCAAAATCATCATCATCATCATCATCATCATCATCAATAGATAGATGGAGGTTAAGGAGATAGTAGATAGAGTTATCATCTCCAAACCAATCGCTACAAAACCTAGCTGCTCAAATTTCAGATCTTTCTCAGAATTACTCGCTGGTGCCATTAATGCATCTCCTTCACCTTCTTTTGATACGGCGGCGGTGTGTCCTGGGGAGAACAACAACACCACCACTTCCTCCGCTACTGTCACAGCTATTAAACCCAAAACCGTCCGGGTTAAACCAACCGGGTTATTACTTTCTTCTTCTTCTCAGCAACAACAGCAGCTTCAGGTCTGTTTCTATATTCTTTCTTTCTTCTATCAGTATAATATAATATCAAATATCCTCTCCTCTTAATTGATGAAATTTTATCAATCAATCAGACCGCTGAAGTCTCTGGAACAACTCCGTATAATACTACTACTACTTATTCATCCGATCACACCAAGGTTTCAAGATCTGAAACCAGAACTACTACGAATTCCGTGGTGTATAAACCGTTAGCGAAAGTGGTATCAAAAGCAACCGTATCATTATTAGCAAGCATGGTAACTATATATCCATCAATCAATCCATTAAAGTCAGTCGCTACCTGGTTTTGAATTAGTATAAATTGATTAATCTGTTCATAGTTTCTTCCACTTTCAACGGAACAGGGAAATCCAAGTATCACACACCAGCAAGCTCTAGCACAAGTTGAGGCACGAGCTGCTGCTTCTGCTACCGTATCCCATCATCATCATCACTCTTCTAATCAAAACAACAACCTTCATTCTTACACTCACTCACAACAACAACAACAACAGTTATTACAAAATCAGCAATTACCTCCTCCTCCTCCTCCTCCTGCTTCCACAGCTACCGGAACGTTTATTCCAGTAACACTGGACCCGGCTACAGCACGAAAGTCAGACTCTAGACAACGAGTAGAGGAGGATACACTTAATTGTTTCAACAACAACAATAACAACAACAAAGGTAGTAGTAGTAGTAATACAGCATTGGCAGTTGCATCACTTGCGAATGTTGACAGACCATCATACGACGGTTATAACTGGAGGAAATACGGACAGAAACAAGTGAAAGGGAGTGAATATCCTCGAAGTTATTATAAGTGTACACATCCAAATTGTCCTGTTAAGAAGAAAGTTGAGAGGTCATTGGATGGACAAATTGCTGAGATTGTTTATAAAGGTGAGCATAATCATGCTAAACCTCAAGTACAGAAGAAAAACAATAATAACAATGGAGGGAGTAATCTGCCGCCGCCGTCTTCGTCTTCTGGTGGTGGTCACAATGAAGATGGAACAACAACAACAACAACACCAGATGGTGGTGGTGGTGTACAAGATAATTTGAATTCGAACAGTAATATAGGGAATAGTGAAACTAGTGGTGGTGGATTGTTGTCACCACCACTTCCATCATCATCTTCTGGACAGTTTATTAATGATCGTGGTCGTGGGAGTTGGAATTATAATAAGTACGCACAGCAGCAGCGGCAGCAATCTGCTGCTGCTGGTGGTTGGATTGATCAGAATTCGGATGGTGGTGGTAGGGATTTGGAAAATCAAAATGATGATAGTCATGATCGTGATCAAGATCAACAGCCTAAGAGCAAGAGAAGGTAATACTTAAGAAATTTAAACCCTAATAATATCTACATGGGATGATCATAAGGTTTAATTTTGGATTTGTTGTTGTGTGTTTATTTATCTTAGGAAAACCACCTCCACAACAAAGAATGATCAGACACAACAAGGAGTAGAAGGAGGAGTGGGACTAATACAACCACCGGATTCGTCATCACCTTGTGTTATGCAACAACAGAGCAACAACACTAACAACACAGAACAACAGCAGCAGCAGCCTGCTGCAGAGGTTCAAGGTGATGGATTCCGGTGGAGGAAGTATGGTCAGAAGGTTGTCAAGGGAAACCCATATCCCAGGTTTTGTTTTAACGCCAATGTCTGATTCCTAGCTCTTGCTAATCTGCATCGCCTAATCAGAGTCTCTATCTCTAATATGTATGAATTTGAACTACTACTTTAATTGGTTTCGTTAATCTTTTCAGAAGCTACTACAAATGCACAAGCGTGAGATGCAACGTGAGAAAGCACGTGGAAAGAGCATCAGATGATCCAAGATCCATTATAACTACTTACGAGGGAAAACACAACCATGACATGCCTACTAAGAACACTGCTACATCAACTGCTGCTGCTGCTTCGCCTCAGTCTCAACAGCAACCGCCGCCGCAGCCGCCTTCCTCTAATTTGAATCATAATAAAAATTCATAATCAAGTTATTATAATTGATCGCGGAGGGAGGGAGGGAGGGAAACAACAAACACACTCGGACCCTCCCCTGTATAATTTATTTCCTCTAATTCTTACTTTTATTTCCATTTTCTAGCTTCTTACAGAATAATATATTAATTGACCCAATTACTACCCTACGGTTTTCTCTCTTCTTCTGCAACATAATTTTTTCCATGCCTTCACTTGATTTTGTATCGACATTTTTGAAGTTGTGTATTGCATCTTTCTTAGCAATAGAATTTCTTTTTCTTTTACCCTGTTGTTTGTCTATGCAGTTGTTAGTTGCTACAGTTCCAAATTGTTTTTTTTTTTTTTGCAAAACCTACAGTTACAAATTGTTGTTGCTCATATTTATAGCTATACCCACTTAACTCTTCAATGAAAAAAATAATTTTTATACCTTTGAAGAAATATAGAAAACTAGTTATATAGATTGATACACGGTGTCATTACTATAGTATAAATGGAACATTCCGTTTATGAGTTTTATATTATTTTCCAATAATATATTGTCAGATACGAAGAACCAAAACATCTGTAAATACACTGATACGAACATAGCCATATTTAAATGTAACGTTGTCATTTGCTAGTATAAATGTTGGTGTATACAAACTGTATAGTCAATTCGGATGCAATTTACTGTAAACTTAAAATCATTCGGCTAGCTTGAGTAAAATTATAAAATAATTTAAAAAGATATAACTTTAAATCAATACTTACAAAATTGTACTATAAAGTTTGCTAAAATAACTTTTACTTGTAATAGAAATAAAATTTAACTTAATCGTCATTTAAAATTCTACGGCCGGAGAACTAATTGGATAATGTTTGTAACTCAAATTACTCATTTGTAAATAATTATTTGTTTAAGGAATAAAATATAGATCTTAACTAAACAGGTGTAAAACTCCCCCCATCTCTAGCCAATCATAATTGATTGACGCGACCAATCCGTATTGTCAGCTCCAGCATGGCCATGCAAATTGTGTATTAATAGTATTGTAAACGATAAAATTTAGTTTTAGATCTTGAGTGATTGTATCTTATAATCCCTCCGTTCCCTGCTGAATGGATCCTCCTATTTATTTTATACTCCCATTTCATTCTTTAGCATAAAATAATTTTATAAAACTAAATTTATGATATATAGTTTATGAATCATTTGTAAAATGTAAATTTTTAAAATTATTTTATCTTCTATGTTAAATATTAAAGTCAAACAACATATCCAAATATTGAACAAAACGGTCAATTCAGGTTGGAGGGAGTACGTGATACGGGAATATCACTGGGTCCTCCGGTTTTTCTCTTAGGGGCGTTCACTTCAGGGTAAACAGTAAAGGGAAACGGAATGATTCCCTTTGTAATCGTTTGTTTTGTATTTTTAAAATTCTGTTTCCCCCACTTTCAGTTTTAAAAACCCTCATATCCCTCTACAGCGATTCCCCCCAACATTGTGGGGAATGGTATTCCCTTGTTTCATCTTTCATCTATTCTCGCTTAATTTGGATAAATATTAATATATGTTATTTCTAATATATGTAAATATTTATATATATTATTATTTAAAATATTTATATATATATTAATGTATATTTTATAAATATTAAAATATATCATTTATAATTTAAATATATATTTATATGTATACTATATATTTATATAAATATGAAAATATATTATATATAATTTATATAAATACCAATATATATTTCATTATAATATAAAAAAGAGTAAATTACTCGGAACCCCCTTCAGGTATGAGCATAATACAGTTAACCCCTTGTGTTTATCATAATTATTGGTAACCACCCTGAGGTTACAGTATCTCTGACTATGAGCCCCGAACTATAATTTTTTTATCAAAACGTTAACTATATGTTGACCCATTAACTTAATCATATTGTTAATGACATGCTGGACAAAAAACACTGCTTAATCAGCATTCTTATTGTCTAAACAATGTCAACCCTACCTCGAAAATGCATCCAAATTGGGATGAGGGAGACTTAAACGATGTTGATTAAGTAGTTTTGTTGTCGAGGCTAGCATTAATAATGTGATTAAGCTGATGGGTCAACATATAGTTAACGTTTTGATAAAAAAATTATAGTTCGGGGCTCATAGTCAGAGATACTGTAACCTCAGGGTGGTTACCAATATTATGATAAACACAAGGGGGTTAATTGTATTATACCCATACCTGAAGGGGGTTCCGAGTAATTTACTCTATAAAAAAATTACTAATATATATTTATTTAATATTAATAATATATGTATGTAATTAATATTAAATAATTATTTATATATTATTTATAATTTATACAAGTTAATATATTAAATATTAATATTATACTATATAATTTATATAATTATAATATGCATTATATTTAATTATGTAAATATATTATTTATAGTTTAAATATAATTTATATAAATTATATTATTTTAAATAAATATTAACATATACTATTTATACATTTTTTTATTATATACATTATTTAAATACATACTATGTAAGATTTAATTCATATATATCAAAATTAAACACAAGAAAGGGAATCATTAGAAATGTATTCCGTTTCTGAACCAGAACCAAACAAACTTCTTGATTGGGGGAATTCCTTTCCTTTCCTTTCCATTCCCTTTCCTGATTCCATTCCGTTTCCTTATCTCGAAGTGAACGCCCCTTAGTTTCGATCCAACCTTATTCTGAATGTTTCCGAATGACAACATTTCAATGTCTGATTGAAACGGGAAGCTCTCTTTCATCCCCTGCCGAATGTCTTGTGTGGGTGCGTTTTCTCTCCTCCTGCTCCACCAACTGGTGCATCAGGCCCAGGTGGCGGCATACCCGATAAAAGTGTGTTTTGGCACACGTATGTTCAGCGGTACCTTTCCGTTTCCACCAATGTTATTCTCAAAGACATGTAAACCATGCGGTGGGTGTAGCAGAAATATGTTACTATCTCTATCTAGGTAGTGTACCTATCGTTTTGCAGAATAGTGAAATAAGTAGGGGTTATCGATCTTAGAGACCTCGTTCAATTAATTGATAATTTATTTACTAATTAACTGAGAAACTAAACTAAACTGAGGAAACAGAAAACATCACTTTTTCAGGTTTACTTAATTTAATAAAAGGAATAACTCAACAAACTAACATAAAATAACAAAATAAAGACGGTAAAAATAAACTAAATAAAGAAATAAAGATTGAAACTCTTAAATCAAAAGGAAGCACCCCGGATTATTCTGCAAACCTTCACTTTCTAGTATATTAATAAACTCTTCCCTAATTCTGCAATAAACTCAAGAATCTTAATTAACCTGTTGACCGGTCCCTGTACAACAAATCTTAATTGGCAGAAATAACAAGCTGTAAACCATGCCCAAGTCAATTCTAACCAATTGCTTTATAACCAATTCCTATTGGAGACAGATTAACCTATAGACAAACCATGCTTCTAGTCGTTAATCCGGTTTAACTTCCTACGTCTTATTAACTAATCTCAGCACCGCATTTTGATTAGAAAACTACAAATATTGCTTTAATAATTGATCAAAAGATTAAAGCACGTGAAGAACAGGAATTAAACTACTGCAATTATAATTAGAGAAAAAATTACAAAATAAATATAAAGATCCGGTTTGCAACCCCAATCCGGGGAGCTAAACTAACTACTCAAACATGACTCTAAAAATTACAAAAACAACAACGGAAGAACACATTAACAGATTAGATAAAAAGAGAAGAAGAAACTCTGTTATTAGATTCTCCCCTCCACCTTCCGCCGTCACGTATCTCTAAATTAATCCTCTGTCATAAGTGTGGTGTGTTAACAGTGGTGGAGTAGTGTGTGTGGAAAAGAAGAGATGTAGAGCCAAGAGGCTACTACCTCTCTGTTGGCGGCACCATGGCGTGAATCGTGGTATGTTCCCTTTCGAACCCTAAGTCTCATATTTATATTCATCAACAGCCCCCGTTAACCACTCTTATCTGCGGCTAATATGTAGGAATTAATTCTATGTGCGAGTCATCGATTTAATTGGTGTGCAACCGACATGACAATGTGAAGAATGTGAATGAATCACGTGCATGATGATAAATTGATCCCTCTATTAATGACGTTCTTTGACAACGAATTAACTGTAGTGTGAATGCATGCATGGCTATATATATATTATATGTTGTAATTTTTCTGCATTTGACACATAAAATACAACATCTCTCATCTAAATACAAATCTTAGTAAAAGCTTATGATAAGTGAGAAATATGGCATGAATTGATTGTACATATAGCATGAAATATAGCCCTAAAGATAGATATATTTTGCACTTATCAAACTTCCTCACACTTAGCTTTTGTTTGTCCTCAAGCAAATAAAGAATAAAACTATCTCTAAGGCCGTAGTATCGAATCTCAAGATCGAATGAGTGTATAAGAAAATCAAGCAAAATGACAATCAAAAGAATAATCCTGCTATTAGCTGTAAGTTTTCGCAAACAGTGAAAAAGAACAATTATATAAAAACGTGAAGAAGTTTGATTGCATAAACTAAATATAGGATAGCTTGGGATCTTTCACCAATTTTTAACCTGTGGATGACAAGGGGTGTGAAGTAATGTCATATTCCGTAATACCTTTCAACACCACGTACTCATGATCAAAATAAGAAAATTACAATAAACATTCAGCATTAAGAACTTTTCTTTTCTTTGCATAATTATTTTCCCATTTTTCGAGTAATTTTTTTCATCCCCCAGACTTTTCTCTTTATCCCTGTATTGGCGTTGGGCCTTCTATCCCAGATAGACATTAGGTAGATGGGTGATGAAGCACCCCAAGGACTTAATAACCGGATAAAAGAGGTCTGTTTTGGTTCAGAAAATTTAATTAAGATTAGAGGAGTACTTGCCTTATCCAAACTTTCACAACATTTCCAAAACCCCAAGCTAAACTAATTCAGTTTATACAATCAGCTAATCCACCAAATTTATGCGAAAACAGAATTAATTTGAATAAAACAAGTTAGATTAGTCAAACAACTTTAAGCAGTAGAATTCTTGAGCTTGTCACCTGGCTCAACTTCAAACTTCCACAAACATTTTCACCCAAGAATTCAATATTTATAAGCACTCAAAGAAGCGATTCTCTCAAAGCAAGAAGACAATAAAAAACAAGTGTGGCATTTAAGTGCAACTAGCATAATTTCAGGGAAAGATCTCTACTTCCTCACACTTAAGAGGAGCAATGTCCTCATTGTTCAAAAACAAAAATCAAGAAAAGACCTTTCAAAATATGCTAGACTCATGAAGAATTTCATTCAAATTTCATGATTTAAAAATAATCATTAAGCATTAAAAATCATCATAGGCTGTAGTGGCCCATAGTCTAGGCCCATTTCTAGTAGCTTCTATTTACATATCATCGGTCCATTATATGTGTATATATATAGGACACTGTACAACTCAATATATGACACACAGTAAGAATACGAATCACATTGTTATTATGGAAGTTCTCTATGGTATCAGATGCCGCTCTCGGTCTTAATAGAAAATTTCCTAAATACTATATCCGTTCTCCTTCTCTACGTCCATTTCCATGGCTGCGAATCCCGTTGAATCTTCTGCTTCTGGTGCCACCGGCAACCACGACATTTCCTCCGGAGATCAACCACCGCCAACGCAGACGAACTCCTCATCCCCCACTGTGTCTACTCAGTCCATTCTTTCTGCAGCAGCGAACATTGTCAAACTTAAGAAGGATAATTTTCGCATATGGAGAGGTATGATTTTACCATTTTTGAAAGGAAACAACCTGTATAAACATGTCTCTGGTGAATCTACATGTCCTGAAGAGTGTATTTCTGGATCTGCAAATCCTGCCTTCGAAAAATGGATCCAACTTGATCAACTGGTGATCTCGATTCTTCTTAGTACTCTGAGTGATCAGGTGGTTACTCAAGTTGTCGGATTAGAACCTGCATCCAAAGTATGGGAATATCTCATGAGCACATATTCTGCGCATAATAATGCACAGATCGGTCAACTTTTGCTAAAATTAGCCTCTCTGGAGAAGCTTGGAACTGAAGATGTTACTTCATACTATAATAGGGCTAGGAATCTGGTTGATTCTCTTGCAATCACTGGACATTCAGTGACAAATCACGAATTCCAATGTTATGTCCTAAAAGGTTTAGGTAGTGACTATGCAGCCATGGTGTCCAATATTATGACACGTCCAGACCCCTGTGAACCTGCTCAGCTTCACTCATTCCTCTTATCTGCTGAAACATGGATCAACCAACTCCACAAAACCAATGCTACAACAGTCTCCCTGAATGCCACACAGACAAACAGCTACAACAAAGGCAAATCTACACAAAACCAGAACCGCTCATCAGGTGTTCGAGAAAATTCCCAACCCTACAAAAACAAAAACCGTGGCTCCACTTCATCTAATCCTACCTATTTCTCCTCTGGCAAACAGAACACCTATTTTACTGGACAACCTGACAACCGTCCAATATGCCAGATTTGTGATAAAAAAGGACATGTAGCCAAGCAATGCTATCACCATTTCAACCAGTCCTATCAGTCCAGGCCACCCCAATCTGTTTCTGCTAATGCTACAACTAAGGTGGACTATTCTGAATGGCTACCAGACACTGGTTGTAACACCCCTACTAATCCCGCTCCTAAAAATAATATAATCGCAACGGTAAATAACAGATTGACGTTCTAATGGTGTCACAGTTATCGCTCGCCCATACGGGTGATAACGAGTTACCTGATAATCAACATGCGAAACGTGTTCCCGCAGTGACCACAAGAGATAGATAGTAGTACTTAAACAATTTAAAACAAATCTAACCACAACCAATTATTACAGACCGTGAGCATCTAAACCAAATACACCTCGGTTAAACAAACCTGAGTATCACACCGTACCAAGTCTAATCCAACAGTAATATCACAATAGTCACGCCTCGCTGCGACCCACCAGCTAGTCTCCTGCAATAAAGATGGTTTGTGGTATGGAATCAGCCCCTGCTGAGTATGTCATCACATGCCCCGTCATGCCCCCAAAGACCCCTCAATTATTTGGTCGAGAGCATGAGGTTCATTACATGCAATACCGTTTTAATATTTAAAACTGTAAAACAATTAACAGTAATATCCATACAATAATACAACCATCAACATATATAATACAACCACAAGTATAACCAATGAACAACCAAGCGAAACAACGAGAATAATAAACAAGTACTAGTTCTCGTCAATGGTGTAGAAACCAATATCGTTCGCCACTGTATAATTCTTAATTGTATTATTTGTTCAGTTATACCTAGTGACAATGTCTCGTTAAAACGACATGTCTCTAGTTACCCATAAATTATGGCGGGTCACCCACGGCAGTAGCCACTCCAACGGTAGAGTCTCCGACCAACGAGCCATTCTAGCTCACGGGAAATTTTCTTGATACTTGCGGACCCGTACGTGGACATCCTGGTATCGTTTTTGTGATCACAGCGCGCACCAAGAGCCACATCCTCCTGACTTTACTTTCCTTCCTTAGTTAATTATTTATTCCATCGCATCGCATTACCAAATTTTCCTAACACAGCAGACTAAGGTCATTAGTCCAATCCGGAGTCTGTAAACTCGTGATCCAGTGTTAGATACAAGAGCGGCGTATAGAAAGGCCAATGCTCCGTATAAAAGTCTCGGATAATATGTATATCTTATTATCCTAGTGCTACAATGTTTTTCTGACGAATTTTTATATTTCATATAAGATAGCACTATAGCCGCTAGTTTGTTTTATATATATAGGTCCATATATACGAACCGGTACTGTTAACTCAACAACAGTAATAATAAGCAGCTATAAATATACAATTCATGCATATTAATTATCACATTCAGACAAACAATCTTATCACAGATCACACAGAAGTCTGAACTGAGGAAGCCCTCAGAGACAATCAGAGACACATAACAACATACCGTTCACCCTGGTGTATTACGGTGGAGTATGAATCAGCAAGATCCTATGCTCCTTGTGTAGTCTCTAACAGTCTAAACAATACATAATGCTACTGATTAGCACACGGTATAACAATACAATCCTACGGTACCCCGTACCGTCACTAACAACTCCCGGTTAACCCCCCGTTATAAACTGTCAATGTTTGTCGGGCTTTCGGTTTAACTTGAGATTTGGAAAGTGTTACATTACATGCGTAGTCTTATCTCGTATATTAATATACTTATTGTTGGACTTTGTTATCGCATGTAACTTAATGTATAATTGTAGATCGTATAGTTTGTTTCTTTATTGCATGTATGATTCTTTGTCATGCACTATACACCTCACCTTAGTATTTTTTTTTTCTAAGGTTTGTCTCTTTTTTTTTTAAGTTCAATGTGGTATAATTCATATGAAACAATACTTTGAATTATAAATCCTTATCATCTCATGTATACTCTTAACATTAGAATTCCACATCTAATGTTTGCAATTCTTTTCCCTTTTATCATGTGTCATTTTAATTATGAAAACACATGGTCATTAAACCATATTATTTTTCCACCATAGCATATATTTATTTATGTGTATGTATTTGTGGAACTATTTTCTATATGGTAAATCTTATATATATTCATTTTTTTAATGAATACCTCTTATATTATAAATGTTATAACTCTTATAACATTAAAAACCATATTATAAATTCCATTTAAAAATGTTAATATTTCCGAACAGCACCCATGTTCTTAAATATTTACAAAATCCACCACCTAATTATATAATGTTACATTATAGTTATATAACATATATTATGACATTTAAGTCATTAAACAATTATAACCTATAGTTATATTTTGTTTATAAAATACCAAATAGTCCCTTATATTTTCGGCTTCCATTATATACCACTAAACTTCTATAAATCACAAATCTTCCCAATTTATAATACATAGTTTTCTAATTTCATTACAACTATATATTGTACACATATCTTTATAAAACCTTTTATACCATTCCAAAAAATTACCAAACTATACCAAAAGGTTATAAATATTATTCCTAACCTATACTTCCTTTAAATCTCGGTTTTTACCCCTTTGTTACCCATTTGTAACAATGTTATAAAATACCATATATTATACTTATATAATTCATATAAACTCCAAATTTAACCAAATAAATTTCTAAAAGTTCCTAATAACCTAAGGTTTGTACTAAACTCCATTTAGTACCCCAAGTTTTTGGAAATTACATTATTGCCCCATCTCTTTTAAATCTTTTACAAATTAATACTTATCTTAATATAAGATAGTATTTTAATTTCTTAAATTTTCCAAACTTGGTCAAAGTCTCCTATATAGTCAACTTTGACTTCTAATACCAAATGGGAACCAATTTTTCGGTAACCACTAATAATAACCTATACTTTTCTATTTTTACAATTTTGACCCAAAACTTTATAAAATGTTATAATTTTTATTAAATTCATTTAAAAACCCTAAATTGCTCTAAATTAAGCCCACGGCTTTCTAATTTCCTAGTAATTATGAATTGGCCCCAATTTTAATTATAAGCATAAATAAAACTAAATAAGCTTATAAACTTAAATTAAAATGGCCTAATGACATGGCCTTATTACAACCTTGAACTTGCAAAATAAATTACACAATAAATGTCTCAAAATATAGCACATATTTTCGGCCTCACTTTGGTTTAATTATTTTTCCACATAATGTCATAATTTGACCATTATGTTAATTAAATCTCTTAAATGACTAGCTTAATTTATCTTAGCCATTTTTTTTCCATTTTTAGGTCAATATGACCTATATATGTAATTTCACTCTCGGCCATATATATATGCTTAAAAATTATAAAAATCATAAGTTTAAGGTGTTTATACCTTGGTTATTCCTTGTATGGGCTCGGTCACTTGTAGGAAAATTCACCACTTGATTTAGACATTTTTAATACACAAAAAAAGATATGGTTACACTCCAAGCTTGAGTTTAACCATAAGGAATAATTAATGTAAGATTTAAGGCAAAAATCACCTTAAAAATGCAAGGGAAGTTCTAGGTGGTTTCGACCTGAACCAAACACACCACAAGGTGTTAGATCCACCATATTGACATAGGAAATAGTTAGATCACAACAAGCTACCTTGTTATTAGATTTTACCTTGGAAAAATGCCTTAAAAGAGGGTATTTCTCTTGGATCTTGGTCACCCTTGCTCCAAATGGCTAACCAACTGAATGAATATGTAAATATGAAGATTATGAGTGTATGAACTCATAAAAATCAAAAGAAAGAAACCGTATGAAGAGTGGAGGTCCTTAAGGTATGTTTTTACCTTAAAATGTAGATTTGAACAACCTTGGTCCCTCTACTGGTCTCAACCGAGTTTAGCTCTTGTTCTAACCTTAGAACACTGAAAATAAGCCATAGGAATTGATGAGCCACGAAATCTAGGTGTTGGTAGTGAAGAGATGAAGAAAAAGGGCTAAAAATGACACAAAAACACTTACCTTAAGAGCTTAGGAGCTAGGTTTGCCTTCCATGCTCAAGAACCAGACTTGAGAGCTTCTTAGGAAGGGAGGAACTCGGCTGGGCAGGATGGGATCGGACAAGGAAGAAGGAAGGAATGGGTAAGATTTCAAAAAGTAAATGTATTAGGTAGTAATTTGTCTCATAATCATTGCAAGCTGTATCCTCCCTTATTGCCAGCCGATTTCCTTGGTCCAAATGGGTCAATTAATTGACCATTGACCATGCTTGGTCAATATTGACTCATGCGGGCCCCACTTTAGGGTTTTATTAATATTTTAATATTAATTTGTAAAATTCGTAATTTTTGGAATTTAAATTCCTAATATGATATAATATGATAAAATATCATATTTAAGGGTAATTATAATTTTTAAGCCCATTAAAAATCAATTTAGAAGGCAATCTCACAAAAACGTGCTTTAAGGTGTTTTAGCGCACATTTTTGTGTCACAGGGTGTTCCTGAGCTTAGTTCTCCTTGAGAATGGTTTTATTGTGTTCCTTGCTTCATTATAATACTTAGGAATCCACTTTGGATCCTATTTGGGGTCATACAACCTTTATGGTGTCTTAAAGCACATTTTTGGCTTTACCGATCTTAAGGCGTGTTTTGCCTTGTTGAGATCTTTTAGATTGTTCCCCAATAATTTTTAGGTGTTTAATAATCATCTTAGATCATTAATAGATCATTTAATTATATTTTAAAGGTTAGGGGTATTTCACTGGTGCTTCCCATCATTTCACCGGTGACATGGCAAAGCTAAGCCTCACCTCCAGTGACTACAATGGTACGGAAACTGTCTCTCTAGGTGATGGTTCTCAACTTCCCATAACTCACACTGGACATACTACCATCACACATAATCACAAAACCTACACTCTTTCTGATATCTTATTTACTCCTTACTTGAACAAAAACCTAGTTTCTGTTCAAAAGTTTTGTGCTGATAATGGAGTATTTTTTGAATTTTATCGTGATCATTTCCTTGTGAAGGACAAGAGAACCAGAGCTACTCTCCTCCAAGGACCTGCTAAGGATGGGGTGTACACCTTCCCTTCAGCCACATCCTCACACAACCTCAACTCCACTACAGCAAGGTAGCTCCTCTATCAATCTGGCACCAACGCCTGGGCCACCCCTCGTTTCAAGTTACCAAAAGCATTATAAACACTTTTCAATTACCAGTTTCTGTTTTTAATAAACAAGAACTTTGTAATGCCTGTGTTCAAGGCAAAACCCATGCCCTTCCCCATCCCAAATCCCCTTCTGTTTCCCAGGAATGTTTTGATCTGTTATTTCTGGATCTTTGGGGACCTGCTCACACTAGTTCCACTGATGGTTTTAAGTACTTTCTGTTATGTGTTGATGACTGTTCCAAATTCATGTGGCTTTTTCCTCTCTGTCAAAAGTCTGATGTTCTACAGATTTACACTGTTTTCAGTCAAATGGTTGTCACACAGTTTGGGAAACAGATACGTGCGATACAGACTGATGGGGGAGGTGAGTTTAAATCCCTCAAGCCCTTACTACACAAATCTGGCACTGTTCATAGGGTTACTTGCCCTCATTCTCACCAACAAAATGGCTCTGTTGAGAGCAAGATCAAGCAGGTTGTTGACCATGGCCTCTCACTTCTAGCCCAATCCTCTCTCCCCTTACATTTCTGGTCTTATGCCTTTAAGACCTCCACATACCTCATGAACAGAATACCCTCTAAAGCCCTCAACTACATCACTCCATACCAAAAGCTTTTTAAGAAACAGCCTGACCTCTCTCATCTACGTGTGTTTGGTTGTTCTTCCTGGCCTAATCTTAGACCATATAACTCTCATAAACTTTCCCTACGAAGCATTGAGTGCTTGTTCCTTGGCTATGATCCTACCTCAACTGGCTACATATGCTACCATGCTCCAACACACAGAACATACATATCTAGAGATGTTCAGTTCAAGGAATCTGTTTTTCCTTACAGCACCACTGAACTCACACCAACATCTACCACCTCTGACTCTCCATCAATTGTTCACCTACAAGTTCCTTCCTTTTCTGTCTCCACACTACCACCTTTCTGCCCTTACCTACAACTCCTCAATCTCCCTGTCAGCCACCAACCTCTACACAACTTAACATCCCTCCATCACCTATCACCCCAGCTCAAACACCTCAAAATACACACAATACTTCACAGGCAGAATCTCCAATGATTTCCACTTCATCCCCATTCCCATCTCAAACTCCTCATCACACAACCAATACTACAGAGGAACATTCACCCATGGTTTCCTCTACACCACCTACAGCCACTCCCTTACCTCCTCTATTACCCACTCATCCAATGATGACCAGATCCAAAACTCACTCTCTCAAACCTTTAAATAGGACTGATGGCACAGTTCCTTGGCCTCCTAAAAACCTAAACTCCACCATCTCAGTTTCCCAATCAGAGATACCTGACGAACCATCTTTCTCTAAAGCCATTCACTATCCTGAGTGGCGCTCTGCCATACAAGCTGAATACAAGGCTCTGTTGGATAATGAAACTTGGGATCTGGTTCCTAGGACTATAGGCCTAAATGTTCTAGGTACCAAGTGGGTTTTAAAAACAAAACGGAAATCTGATGGCTCTTTAGAAAGAAGGAAAGCGAGACTCGTGGCTTTGGGTTATAATCAAACAGCTGGTGTTGACTACCACGAGACTTTTAGTCCTGTTGTGAAGGTAGCAACGGTTAGATTGGTGATTTCCTTGGCAATTTCCTACAACTGGCCTATCAGGCAAATTGATGTAGATAACGCTTTCTTACATGGGTTTTTAGAAGAGGAGGTTTACATATCTCAGCCCTCAGGTTTCAAAGATCCCCACTATCCAAATCATGTTTGCAGACTAAAGAGAGCTCTATATGGCCTAAAGCAGTCTCCTAGGTCGTGGTTCTCTCGTTTAAGTTCTTTTCTAATCAGCATTGGTTTTACACCTTCACAAGCTGACACCTCACTTTTCATCTACTCTCAAAATGGGCAAAAGGTGTTTATTCTCGTTTATGTGGATGATATACTCCTCACAGGCTCATCCTCTCAGATTCTAAATCTTTTAATTCAAACAATTGCCAAGGAGTTCCCGATTAAAGATCTTGGCCCTCTGAACCATTTCTTGGGAGTTAAAGTGACACGAGATACTACTGGTTGTTGCTTATCACAAGCTCACTACATTACTGATCTTCTCTCTCGGGCTAATCTTAGCTCTGCGAAATCTACAAACACTCCTATTACAGACAGCTCTCTACTTGATTCAATAGAATCTCCTTTTTTCTCTAAACCTCAAGAATATAGAAGCATTGTAGGCAGTCTACAATATCTAGCTTTTACTAGACCAGACATTAGTTTTGCGGTGAACAAATTGAGTCAATATATGCAAACTCCCAGAGATGTACATTGGACGACAGTAAAGAGAATTCTACGCTACTTGAAGAGTACGACTCACCTCAGCTTGCATTTTGCAAGTTCACCGCTTGGTTCTCTACGCGTTTATGCTGACGCTGACTGGGCAGGTTCTCCATGTGACAGGCGATCCACGGCGGGGTACTGCATTTTTCTTGGCGACCACCTTATATCATGGGGCTCCCGCAAGCAACGCACGGTTGCTCGTTCTTCAACGGAAGCCGAGTACAAAATCTCGCCACCGCTACTCAGAAAGTTTGTGGCTTCATGAGCTTCTGGCTGAATTAGGGGTTTTTCTCTCAACACCCACCACTGTATTCTGTGATAACATCGGAGCAACCTTCTTGGCGTCCAATCCCGTCCTCCATAGCCGCGCCAAGCATATCGAGATTGACTACTTCTTCATCAGAGAACGCGTCCGCAACAGAACTCCGAAGATTGAATTTTTACCCTCGCGACAGCAAATTGCAGATGGTTTCACGAAACCCTTGACCCGTTCTATCTATGTTAACTTTCGATCCCGTCTCCCTCTTACTCTTAGTCAGGCCGGAATCGCAGGGGGGTAGTGGCCCATAGTCTAGGCCCATTTCTAGTATCTTCTATTTACATATCATCGGTCCATTATATGTGTATATATAGGACACTGTACAACTCAATATATGACACACAGTAAGAATACGAATTACATTGTTATTATGGAAGTTCTCTAGGCTGAACACAAATATTAAAAATAAAGGAAACTGAAACTCTTCTAATATCGTAGATTGAAGAAGGTTTCCTTCCTCACACTTAAACTTGAACAATGGGGTAGCATCGTTCCTCACACTTGCGTTCAAGCAAGTGTCCAGCCTTGGAGAATAACAAACACCATTAAAAGAACACCATCTGCACACACTCACAAAACTCTCATAAAACGCTGAAAAGCGTTGCGTTAAAAGCACAAGCACCACTGCTACTTCTGACTCTAAAAGAACTAAAATTAAACTACCAAAAGAAATTAATGCAGAATTAAAATAAGCTAGAATAAAACAAAACAAATAAACTATATAAAAATAACATAACATAACATAACATTAAATATAACTAAACTAAACTAAAACAATTAAAGAAAATAAAGAACTCAACCAGGATAGGAAAAATATAGGTGGATAAAAGCTTCAATGGTGATAAGAATTAGGCACCAATCTTCATAATTAATCCACCTGGATCAAAACAAAGCGATGCCTCAACAAATAGAATTGGAAAATATAAACTCCACAAAACTTGGTGTTTGAGAAGATCTTGACGGTAATGAATCTCTAGCAGAAGACCAGGAGCTGATGGATTTTCCTCCTCAAATTAGAGGATGTAAACGTCCTCCTCCTGTTGTTGAGGCTTCTAGGGGCAAGGTTGAAGTTGATGACAAATTGGTGGTGGTGCTTTCTCCTCAGATTCGAGAATATAGATATCCTCTTCTGGTCGGTTAGGCTCCATGGGAAAATCCTCTTCTAGCTCGTGTAATGGCTTAGACAAAATAAGCTCAATCATTGGATAGTCGAGTTGAGTCGAGGTTGGGAAGGGAGGGCAATATAACTCTTCAGCATGTCGCTCAACCTCTTCATCAGAATCTTCTTTAGCTTCAGAAATAATAGGCTTGGAATGGTCTTCTCCCATTAAAGTCTCTACTTGAAATGGGTCCAGAGGGTTTGAATGACTTTAATTTTGGAGGAAATTTGTTTGCTCATATGCTAGCAGCTCTGCAAGATGGCTCATCAGTCTCTCCAAATTATGATTAATGGCGGCCTGATTAGCATTTCTGGCTGTCTGCTCTACAAATTTAGCATCAAACTTATATTCAATTTTAGCAAATTTAGCATTAGTGGCTTTTCTTTGCCACAAGATCTCTGTAAGCATGCTCTCTATCTTGCTCGTATCCTCCTTAGAAGGCTCTTGATAAGCGTAGAACCGCTCAACCTCTATCTGCATTCTAGTCTACTCACTTTCCCACCAATAAGGTTGTCGATAAGACGATTGTTGCGATTGGCAATAATCCTGTCTCCGATTTTGGTTGTAACTTCGAGCACCCGACTGATTATACCTATTCAAACTCTGCTCTATGTTCATTATTGCAACCGTCGTTTCTAACTGTGTCAACACTCTCCTCAACTCATCCATGTTATCCTCCTATCTTTGTCTAAAAAACAAAAACAAGAATAAAAAGTAAAATAGAACTAAAAAAAGAGAAGAAGCACAAAGACAAAAATTAACCAAACAAAATAACAAAGAGAAACAAAATATAAATAAAAAAAGGGAATTGCTAAAATAAATAATAAATAAAGAAAACGGAAAAACAGAAAATAAATAATAAATAAAATAAAAACAAAAAAATAAAAATAGAAACAAAAATAAATATTAAAAACGAAAATAAAAAATAACAAAACCAAAATAAATATAAGTATACCAAATAAGGAAAACAAAAATAAAAATAAAACAAAAAATAAAATTAACTATAGACGAAAAAGTAACAGCAACTCAAAATAAAAACAATAAAACAACTGACCAACTCAATATAATAACAAACGCAAATAAACGATCAAATTAAATTAAGAACTAACAAGTATATCCTAATTTAAGTAAAAAGAAAAGTAAAAGAAAGATAAAAGAAAGATGAAAGAAAAGAAAAATAAAAATTAAGATAAATTGACCAAATGAGGAAAAGCGAATTCAAAGAGCATGTAAAGAATTATGCATATACGTAGTGAAATCAAGTAATCGACAAGAGTAAATAAAAAAAATCAAAAAGGAAAAGGCAAAATAAGAAAAGAATTATGTAAACTTAAAACTACCTCAATTCAAATAACGACAAATTAGTCGAGACAAAAAGTAAAAAGAAATAAAAAAAGCCGTATAGGAAAAGATATGAAAAGGACTTAAAAATCGAATTCGAACGAAAAGAGAAAAAAAAAGAAAAAAAAATAGAAAGGGAAAGAAAAACAAAACGTAATATATAAAAAAGTCGTGAGAAAAAAAGGTAAACTAGAATGAAATCTCAATCAAATAAATAAAAAATGACAATTAATTGTGTCAGAAGTTTCAGACAACGGCACTAAAAATTTGTGGTAGAAATATGTTACTATCTTTACCTAAACAGCGGTGTATCTATCGTTTTGCAGAATAGTGAAATAAGTGGGGGTTGTCAATCTTAGGGATCTCGTTCAATTAATTGACAATTTATTTACTAGCTAAGAAATTAAACTAAACTAAGGAAACGAGAAACATCACCTTTCAGGTTTACTTAATTTAATAAAATGAATAACTAAACAAACTAACATAAAATAACAAAATAATTAGACATTAAAAATAAACTAAATAAAGAAATAAAGATTGAAACTCTTAAATCAAAAGAAAGCACCCCGGATTATTCTGCAAACCTTCACTTTCTAGTATTATAATAAATTTTTCCCTAATTCTACAATAAACTCAAGAATCTTAATTAATCCGTTGACCGGTCCCTGTACAACGAATCCTAATTGGCAGAAATCACAAGCCACAAACCATGCCCAAGTCAATTCTAACCAATCGTTTTATAACCAATTCATATTGGCAGCAGATTAACCTATAAGTAAATCATGCTTCTAGTCGTTAATCCGGTTTAACTTCCTACGTCTTGTTAACTAATTTCAGCACCGCATCTTGATTAGAAAACTACAAATATTGCTTTAATAATTGATCAAAAGATTAAAGCAGGTGAAGAACAGCAATTAAACTATTGCAATTATAATTAGAGAAAAGATTACAGAATAAATATAAAGATCCGGTTTGATATCTCAATACACGGGGAGCTAAACTAACTACTCAGACATGACTCTAAAAATTATAAAAACAACAAGGGGAGAACACATTAACAGATTGGATAAAAAGGAAGAAGAAACTCGATTTAAAAGATTCCCCGCTCCGCCTTCCGTCGTCATGTATCTCTAGATTAATCCTCTGTCAGAAGTGTGATGTGTTAACAATGGTGGAGTCGTGTGTGTGAAAAAGAAGAGATGCAGAGCCTAGAGGTTACTGCCTCTCTGTTGGCGGCGCCATGGCGTGAATCGTGGTGTGTTTCCTTTCCAACCCTAAGTCTCGTATTTATAGTCATCAGCAGCCACAGTTAATCACTCTTATGCACGGCTAATATGTAGTAATTAATTCTATGTGTGAGTCATCAATGTCATTGGTGTGCAACCTACATGACAATGTGAAGAATGTGGATAAATCACATGCATGATGATAACATGATCCCTCCGTTAATGACGTTCTTTGACAACGAATTAACTGCAGCGTTAATGCATGCATTATATATAGATGTATATATATATATGTACTTTTTCTACATTTGACACATAAAATACATCAGCACTCATTTAAATACAAATCTCAATGAAAGCATATGATAAGTGAGAAATATGACATGAATTGTTGTAAATATAGCATGAAATATAACCCTGAAGATAGATATATTTCGCACTTATCGGTAGGGTTAGGGTTTTATTGTTTTAGCTCTCATCCTATTCTCCATAAACTTAATCCACTAATTATTCATATATTTCTCTCCAATCGTCCCAACCTTTCATCTTCTTCCTTCTTTTGCCGATCCACTTCCCCTCTCCTTCTGCTATTTTCCAATTCTTCCTTCGTTTCTTCCTATTTCATTATTCCCGCACCTTATCATGGTAAAACCATCTGAACCTATTGAACTCCTGTTACAAAAATATGAAGGGTTCACTCTTACATCCGCATAAGAAGCATGCATGGAAGTTGGGACATCTTGAGCTCTCTTCATCACTTCCGTTTGAGCGTTTAGTGGGTCAGTTGTTTCTAGCTAGAAGTGTTTATATCGGTGCTATGGAACACACTCTAGGTAAGGTGTGGGGTACTTAAAATGAGCTGCATGTAAAAAGTCTTAGGTCTGGTATATTTCTTTTTCAACTTCCGGATGAAGAACAGTTGCATGCGGTTCTTGGTCAAGGGTCTTGGATGTTCGATGGATGCTTGTTGGTTCTTAGGGAGATTGATCATGCAAAGGCACCAAAGGATCATACTTTTTGTTGGGCACCGTTCTGGATCCGAGTGCATGATGTTCCTTTCTGGCTTCTAGGATGTTCTTTGGCTGAGCGGGTTGGTAATCAGATTTGTGTCTTATGAATTTTCAGGAGCATGACCGGCGTACGGAGAGAGCTTTCATGCGTATTAAAGTTAAGGTGGATGTTTCCAAACCACTCTTGCGTTTTATAACAATCACAGTCTCTAGAAAGCCAACCTTGTTGCACTTGACTTATGAGTGTCTTCCAAGTTTGTGCTTCCAATGCGAGCTGTTCACTCATGCAATAAGCGATTGTCCAGATAGATCTTTTACTCCATTTGGTATGCTCCCATATGGTTTGTGGCTGCGCACAGGAACTATAGGTGGATGTCGTGTTCGTTTGGATGATCAGCTTTTTTATGCTCCCTTTCCAGGGGATCATAACCAAGCCTCTATTCATGAGCATGTCGAGCATGCGCCTGCTACCACTTCGGTAGCTATGGTTGGTTCAGTTCAAGTCCAAAATGTAGAGGCAGGTGATGAGTTAAAGGAATGAAGGATTCCTACTGAACAAGAGCCGATATTGATGCAGCGAGAAGAGTAGGAGCCTGAGTGATCCGATCGTAAGCGCAAGATGGAAGTTATTGTCTATGATGCTACTTTTTCTGAATAGTTGAAGTGTCAGGATGATGAAGGGCAATTAAAGAAAGGCATAAATGGTGACGAGGTGGGTTCATCTGCTATCTTAGAGACAGCCTTGGGGGATTCCCAGGGCCGCTTGTTGCAATGAGTCTTTTAGTTGCGAACTACCCGGGCTTTGGTGTGCCTCGTGTAGTTTGATGGATCCTGGACTTGATCCGGTCTGAATCACCCACATTAGTTTCTTTTTTTCCGAAACCAAATTGGCAGGTGTTGAGGTTGGTGGTTTTGCAAGCGAACTACAGAGATAGTTATGGGAGGTGTGGTGGGGTGGTTATATTTTGGCGAGAGGACTTAGATGTGGTTTTTCTTGGTTTTTCAGCTAGACATATTGACTGTACAGTAACTGATGCATGGGGTTTGAGGTAGCGGTTCATATGAATTTAAGAATGGGTGGATGCAATACAGCGCTAGAGAACTTGACATATTTTTTGCCAACTTTGTGAGTTGTGGGAAGGACCATGTTTAGTAGGTGGGAATTTCAACAAATCTTGTACAATTTAGAACAGGTGGGGGTTCGACTTCGATTCTGGAGAGGAATGCCAGCTTTCCAGAGTTGTTTGTAGTTTTGTGGTTTGTTGGACTAGGTTATGTTGGTACATATTTTACATTCATGAATCGAATAAGTGGGTTCAAAACTCTAGAAGTATAGTTTTAGGGAAATAGCGGGGTAGTTTGATGTTTTTCCTTTCGCAAGGAATTATCACCTTCATTGGGGCAACTCTGATCATCGCCCAATTAAACTTGTCTTGAGACCTCCAATTTTGAGAGGGCCAAAACCTTTCTGGTATGAGAATTGTTGGGCAAATGATGCTAGTTGTCGGAATGTGGCATAACAGGTTGGGAGTTCAAATGAGCTAAGAGGGGTAGTTACCAGCAGAAGGTTACTCGTTGTGGTGAAGCTTTACGATTATGGCGTAGGGACAATTTGAGATTCGAGAAAAAGGAACTTAACAAGGTTAAACAAGAAATGCATATTGTTGCAACTAATCCCCCTTCTAAGGATAACTTGATTGCAAGGCGTACGTGGGTTAACAAATGAGCTTGATTGATTGCTTTATAAAGAAGAGGTCTGTTGTCATCAGCGTTCAAGGCAATTATGGCTTGCCGCAGGGGATAGAAACTCAACCTACTACTTAAACCGTTTCTATGCAAGATCACGATGGAATATGATTTATTGCTTGCAACAAGGAGATGGTAGATTGATCTCATCTTGGGAAGAGACTGAGGATGTTGCGCGCGCATACTTCCAAGGTCTGTTTACTACATCACACATGGAGCCAAACCTACATCTTCTTTCTTGTGTCGAATGTAGGGTCTCTCAACACTTGTTTCAAGCTATGGGAGAACCATATATGCGGGAAGTAGTAGTTAGTGCTTTCAAAGATATGCATCCTTGCAAAGCACCAGACCCCGATGGCATCAATGGTATGTTTATTTTCACTTATTAGTCCATCAATGGTCATGATTCTATTGATGAGGCACTTCATTTTTTAAATACCTACAGTACTCCCCAAGGTCTTAATCACACTCATTTGGTTCTCCTACCTAAGAAAAAAGATGCTACTTCAATGACTGACTATAGACCGATCTCATTTTGTAATACTATATATCAAGTGATTTCAAAAGGTTTGGTTAATCATGTAAGGTTGGTGATGCCACATGTTATTTCACAGTTCTAAGCTGCTTTTGTTAGTGGTAGACTTATTACGGACCAAAAAGTAGTTGCTCATGAAATATTACATCTTATATGCCACTCTAGAGCTGTTAGAAAGGGAACATTTGCATATAAAGTGGACATGTCTAAAGCTTTTGATTGAGTAGAGTGGGATTTTCTCATCAGTGTGCTACAGAGTATGGGCTTTCATCCAAATAGGGTGTCTTTAGTATGAAAATGCTTGACAACAGCAACCATGGCTGTGTTGATTAATGGATATCCCAAGGTTACTTTTGCTTCTAATAGAGGGCTGTGCCAAGGAGATCGTCTATCCACTTATTTATTTATATGTTTCATGGAAGTTTTGGCATCAAGTTTAAAGTTGGCATGTGATGTTGGGTTATATAAAGGATTTCGTGTGCGGAGACTTGGTCAAAGCATTACACACTTGTTCTTTGTGGATGATTGTGTGTTGTTTGGAGAAGCTTCAATTGAGAATGTTAATGGCCTTTCTTTAATTTAGATGGTTTTAAGATGGCTTTTGGTCAAGAGACTAATATGCATAAATCAGGTGTTATGTTCTCTACTGGTATTCTTTCTTTGAATCTTCATCAAATATTAAGTTCCCTAGGGGCTAGAGAGGTGGGTGATTTTGGATTATATTTAAGATTTCCTAGTGATATTGGATGAAATAGACTTAAGGTTTTTGCATATTTTAAGGATAGGATAGCCAAGAAAATACAAGGATGGAGTGGGCTAGTTTCTCAAGAATGTTGAGGGGGACTTATTAAGTCTGTTTTGTAAGCAATTCCCTCTTATATCAAGAATATAATTAAGCTGCCATTAACCCTAGTCAATGATATACAAATCTTTTTGCTCGTTTTTGGTGGGGTGGGGGAAGGAACAACCAATAGAGTATTGCATTGGTGTAGATGGCCAGTCTTATGCAAAAGTCTAGCAGAATGAGGGATGGGTTACAGTGATTTATCAATTTTAAAACAAGATTTTCTTGCTAAGTAGTGTTGGCAGCTTTTAACCTGCCCTAACCTTCTTGTTACTCGGTTTCTTAAGGCAAGATATTATACTAGACAACATCTTTTACTAGCTGGGTTAGGGTCTAACCCACGACCAATTTGGAGAGCATTTCATAGTGCATTAAGTCTTCTTGACCATAGAATCTTTCACAAAATTGGTGATGGAGCAAACTATTGGGGTTAAAACCTAATTCAACAAGTGTACCGGTCTTTGTAACAAGTTTTCCTAAGGTATTCCCTAAGGTTATCGAACCAAGGAGGTTGTTTCTAGTTTAATCTCAATCTAAAATAACTATCAAATTAAATAAATCATGAAATTGGGGGGGGGGGGTTTAATTGTTGAATTTGCAACTATAAAATTTAATAAAATACAATAATAAGAACAATCATTGCGAAAAGGAAAGTGTTGGTTTTCTTGATAATTATGGGAGAAATCTCGGTTTACTACTCCTCATAAATCCTCGGTTCCCTTCCCAATGTGTTTACCAAATTCTAGATTAAAATCTCATGTCAGATTAGTTCACGTTCGGTCTCCCGCTCGGTGAAATCTAATTAACAATTACCAAACTCTAATTCTCGTTATGAATTTCCTAATTGCCAACAGCTTTAAGCACGATCTAGTTGGATAATCAGTTAATATTTTAAAGGGATTATAGTCTCCAAATTAACTGGTTTTGTTCTTGTAGTCTATTGAATGCCGCAACTCTCACTTGTAAGCAAACAAACTAATAAACTCTAATAATTGGCCAGATCATTAGAGAATAAATATAAACAAAGAACAAATACTTTAATCTGATTAAAACTGGTAAATTCACAAAGATAATAGAACCTCAAATTTGGATTACATAGCAAACCGGAATTTGAAAGTACTACTCGGCCATAGACATGATAACAAAACATAGATATATGGAAAATAATCTTGAAAAGATAGAACAAGAAGAAACTCTGATTGGGAACTCCGTGTCGAAGTCTCTATCTCGAATCCTCAATCTGCTCTGCTCAATCTCCCAAAAGACTATCAAAAACTGTCAACTCTCTCTCTCTAAAGTCAAAATAACATGTAGAATAAAAGGTAAGTCAAAGCTCTCTCTCCTCCTCTCTCCTACTACACGACGACTTGATCTCTCTTTTATTATTTTTTTTATCTTTTTATTTTTTTTATCAAAAGAGATCTACGGCCCTTTTCTGGCGTTGGTCCGGGTTTGTAAGTGCAAGTACACAAACCTGGATCATGTCTAAAAGTACCCAGTAAGTTTCACGGAAGGTTGGTCCGGGTTTATAAACAAGTACATAAACCCGGACCATGTCTAAAAGTAGGCAGTGGGTTTCTCAGAAAGCTGGTCCGGGTATACAAACAAGTACGCAAACCTGGACCATGTTTGAAATTAGGCAGAAAGATCACCGAAGAGCTGGTCCGGGTTTATAAATGAGTACGCAAACCCGAACTAGTTGTAAACTTGCATTTTCCCTTCAAAATCATCATCCGACTCCTAGTTTGGCTTCCATTAGTTGACTCAAGTCCTAAAGACATCGTTTAAGCACTTTTTTGAGCTTTTTACCCTAAAAAATCAACAAACCAATCATAAGAGACAAATATAACAATTAAGAATACTTAAGATAATAAGAAGGGAATTTAAAGTCAAAACATAGATAATTAAGCATGAATTAGCCTTGTAAACTTAGACAAATTCCCAACTTATCACAAACACACGCTTAGTTGATCATTGGCTGGTGGGGAAAAATGGATTTAGGCCTTTTGTATGGACGCTTCCAACTTTAGCTAGAGAGGAGGGTTTGGTCAGTTGATTGATAGACCCAATTTCCAGGTGATGGAGAACCAGCTTGATCCAGCAAAGGTTTCATCCCCTTGATGCTGAGATCATATGTAGGATACCATTGTATGCACAACATCATCCATGTGACCAATGGGGCTGAATTTTCACTAAGTTGGAAGAGTTCACGGTTGAATCAGCTTATCATCCAGCTGTGAGTATGATCGGTCTAGTGAACCACATTTCCAGAATAATACAATGGGTGAGGCTATTTGAAATACCCCATAAATTAATATAAATTAATTTAAAGGATTTCTTTTACTAAATCCTAAATAATACAATTAAAAACTAAATTATTATATGGTATTATGAATTTAATAATAAGATTTATAAGTCAATAAATCCTGAAAAAATTTTGAGACACTCTAATTATATTATAAAGCTTTTAGAAATATTTGGAATATTGATTTGAATCATAAAGCCAATATAAAATCATAGAAACCTTAAAGCTCCTTAAGCCTTGCTAGGGTTGACTTTTTAGAATGGTCAAACCAGTCCATAAAACCTATACTAATAAAAAGATTATGGAAAACCGAGAAGATTGCTAATAAGAACGTTAAAAATGGATCATCCTAGCTCAAGATATGATCTAGGGAAGTTTAGAGCCAAAATGTTTTAGCTAGCTGACATGTCTAGGTCTTACCCGACTCAGCGCGCGCCTCGAGAGTCGTGCCCAAGCCAGATCTTACAAAATCGGCTAAGTCTTCTTAGTAGACTATCAGAACGTTGCTCCATCTTTAGACTCTGATTTCTCAGCCATACCTTCATATTTTGAGTACCGTCTATTGCATTTAGTCCTCTTACAACCCTACTTTCGAACCATTACTCACACTTGACCTAATTCTCCCCATGTTTGTCACAAAATCATGCTCAAGTTGCCTCCCCAAGAATCTGCAACCTAGAAATCCAGTAGGTAACGTAACTTTGATCTATCATATCTTCTTCGTTCGTGCATGAAAATTCACGATCCATAGCTTATTTTCTAGATTTTGAACTACTCTACAACTCTTATTTAGGAAGCCAAGGCTGATTCTCGATCGTTTGGAAGATCAAAGCATCTAAAGTCCCCAACTCGATCTAGCAGTGTTCTTGCCTTGAATTTTTCTGGAAACGAAATGGTAAACCCAGATCTTTCGAGATCTATAACTTTCTCCCTAGTCCATTGTTTTCAATGATTCTTTCACTCGCGTTTAGAGTTACATATGTAGTTTAAATTGTGGTGGTTTCATGGATCGACTCAGATTTCTTTGAGTATAATACGAGTTAGATCAAGCCTTTCTGTAAGATTATAGTGCTATATGTCCTCTATCGATTAAGCCTAAAACCATGGCCTAAATCGATCTATAATGTGTTTTATAGATCCCAAAGTTCAACCCTCGTTCACTCATTAAGTCGAGAGTTTCCAGAAAAATGAATCAGAATTACTTGCCGGTGCATTTCCGGTATGTTTCCGATCAATTTCCACCGATATTGACACTCATTTTTACATTACCGAACATACCCACCTGTTAATTTGATCTATTACGCACTATATTGAGAGAATTTGGCAAATTCGAACCGAACTAGTATAAACCCTAACTTTATTCGAATCTAGAATCAAAATCATAGCGCCTTGCATCATAGATCGTGAAACTAGTACCATTAGAATCGTTGTGAGATTTCGAGTCGAACAAAACAAGAATCACTGATTTTCGTTCTGTAGATTGTGAGAAATCAAGGAAATCTCAATCGGTAGCTGATTAGAGTTAGGGGATGAACTCACGGAATTTGGGCCTTCTGATCGTGGTTAATGAAAATGAACGACCAAGATTATAATGTAGAAGATTAGTAAAGTTTAAGTCAGTTTAAATTACAGAAAAATACTCTAACTTGATAGATTTATTTAATGACCTTCCCTAATGTATTTTGACACGATACTTTAACCATAAATTCCTTACAAAATCTAGTTTATTTTCATGTAAATTAATACGGGTTTTGAGTTTTTAAACGTAAGTTATAAGTTTTGTAAGATCTGAGTATTATGGATTTATTTAGATAATTAATAAAGAGATTTTTATGAAATAAAATTTTTATAATATGTCTAAAATATCATAGTTACTATATATTGAAATTGGGACTTTTTAGATAAGAGGAAATAGGTTTAATAATTGTATTTGTGAATTTTTCATAAGTTATCTTATAACCTATGGTTTTAATGTAATGAAAATTAAAGTATAGTTGGATAATAAACCTTATAGGTTGAAAATAATATAAGAAACCTAATCTAACATTTAATACAGAATGTTAACAAATATTTTAGGCTATGAACTTTTGAGTAGAAATAGAGAAAATAAAGAAATAAAAGATTATCTTAGGTTAAATCAAGGAATTAAAATTTACCTACTTTTATGTTAACTATATACTATAGTAGTTAATATACTAAATTTGAACTAAGAGAAATACTTTATGTTATAAATCATATATTGGATGTAGATGTGTGTACAAGTTAATAGGAATAATTAAATACAATAAAGCTACGTAAAGAATGTTTTAGCTAAATCCTAATACATTTAGATAATAAAAAAAGAAAAATAAATAAATAGAAGAAATAAAATACCGTGTAGGTTGAACTAGACCTATACATAATATGAATAGTTTTGGATTATAATACAACATCTAGACAAAACTAATTAAGGTTATGAGATAAAGATTTAATTAGATTTTTTATGAGGGATTCAATAAAGAGGGAATATTCCAACATGAACCTTTGAGTTTTAATCAAATATTAAATGAATAAATCACCTGCAACCTAGGAGTTTTAAGTAAGCTAAACTTTGATCTAGGATAAGAAGATAAAATAAAATTTAATGTACGCTTAAGACATGCTAGTTCAATAACGTAGATGGTCAATTCGAACCCAGAACTAAATCAAGGTTACACGTTCGAAACCTCGTGAAAACCATTTTTAGAAATTTAATCAGTTGGTGAAAACGTAACGCGGACTTGGGTTAACCTACTGGGCCTAAGTCCATAAACTCTAAAAGCCCACGTAAACAATTCAGCGAGAGCTTAGGCCACTCTCAGTATAAAACACTAAATCATTCCAGATTAAATGAAATGGGCCTAATGAAAGATTTAATTAACAAGACCTAGCCCAGATCCTTATGAGAGAGTAATTGTAAACCAGTAATTGTAAACCAATATCTATAAACCCATTAAGGATAAAAGATGTTTAGCATTATAAGCTCCTTAGCTAATCACTACATGTAACACTTTAAATATAGGTTGTTAGTGGAAGATCACACACTCGGGTTTGGTTACTGCTTCTACTCATACCAGGTACGATTTCTCGTACTCAAATACTATTACTAACAGACTAAAGGAAACGTTTGTGAAAAACGCTAACTGAGCTTAAAATGAATTTCAAAAAGAAAACTACTTATGTGACTAACCCAGCTTGATGTGACTAACTGAGCCTTGGTTGTATAACTTGTATGGTTATGGGAAAATGTCAAAACTTGGTAATTCTTCCTTTGACTTTGGGTACTATTTCGTCTATGAGTCAAGTCCTTGGTCAACCTTCTTGAGTATGGAGTCTTTTTATTAAGTGGTGCACACACTTTCACTGATGACCGAGCATGGGTCGGTGGCAGCGAAGGTCTGCTATACCTCATCCATGTGGACAACTGACTGGCAGTGGGGGCCATCTCTCCCTTTGTTTCTATTCCACTCTTGAGTATGTTAGTCTATGGGAATCAACTTTCTGAGATGGTGGGACATAAATTGTCTACCACGAGTTATGGGTATTCTTGTCATTCCTAGTCCTTTGTGACTACCTGGGTCCTTCTACTCTTAACTGGAACTAACTCTAACATTACTAATGAATACTTATTAACTTTATGGTGTGACTTCTTAAGTGATTGACTTGCTTTTAAGTTCTTCATCTCTATCTTCGTCTTGTTCTCTTTTCTCTATGATTTGATTGTGTTGAAGTGCTTTATTACTCTGTCTACTTTTACGAGGTTGTTTTCAAGTTATTATGTTTTAATTTATTGTTTTGGAGAATTGTCCAGTTCCATTCCAGGGAACTGACTCACCCTTTCCTGGGTGGGGCTGCTTTGGTTTCATCATAGCAGGTAAACACTGATTGCAGGTGACCACGAAGTGACTGGGAGCTGGGTCAGGATTAGTTGAGAGTTATTTATTTTACTTATGGTTTATTTAATGCTTACATTTCTCGATTTCAGAGTGTAACTTAGATGATTTTAATGGATGTAATCAAGTGAGGTTTTATACCGGGTGTTTGGTGCCCGATGGTCTGTAAACGTCAGTAGTTGTTTTATATTCCGCTGTATTTACTTTAAATAGGGGTGTTACAGAAAGTGGTATCAGAGCGTAGTTACGCTCTGAACCCGAGAAAACAAGCCGAGTGAAATACTTAGAATATAGGTGCACTTAAAACTGGGGAATTGGGGTAGAATTGGGAAGTGAGGATTCTAGAAAGGCATGTTACCCTTACCCCATACTTTACTTTACTGCTTTTACATTACTTCACGTATCTATGCACCATCCTTAGGAAGTTATAAAAGTTTCACAACTCTACTACTTAGACTTGACACGCAACTCTTGGGTAACTCTTGACTCCCATTACTCAGCTAAATGGCCCGAAGAGGAGGAAGAGGAGAGGGTCCCCCAGGAGGCTATGGACCCGACGCTGTTACACTGGAGGTCATTGCTCAGATTGTGACCGCGGCTATCACTGAGCATATTCCATAGCCCCCACCACCACCACCGGTCAATAACCCACGGGAGTTCAACTGGTTGAAAGCGGTCAACGATCTTCGTCCCCCGGTCTACGACGGCCAGCAGTACCGAAGGCTTTGAAGAAATACATCGACGAGATCCAGAAAGCTTTTATCTCGACTACTAAAAAAACGGATTTACCTACGAACATTTCCGTGGGTAAGTCATAGGTAAACGTTTATACCCACGGAATACCTACGGAAACTATCCGTGGGTAAATGCCTCGTCGGTAAATTATTTACCTACCAAAATACATTTCCGTCGGTATATACCAACAAAATACCCACGCTTTTCTCGTTGTTAAACACCTACGGAAAGTCCGTTGGTAAATACCCACGGAATACCCACGGATGTTATCCTTGTTTGCCACGTGGATACCCACGGAATACCTACGGGAAAAATACCCACGGAACTATCCGTAGGTAATACCCACGGATTACCCACGGACAGTGCTTTGTAGTTTACCCACAGAATACCAACGGAATAATTTACCCACGGAACTATACCGTAGGTATTTCCTACAGATTACCCACGGACAGTGGTTTTGTTACCTCTACAGTTTACCCACGGATTTCCTACGGACAAGTTTACCTATTGATATTTCCGTGGGTATTCCGTGAGTAAATATTAGATTTTTTTTTAGAAAAAGAATTATTACAGCACCCACATTACCACACGTTTTTGATATACAGCAGTAAGCACCAGCAGGGTTTGAACGACCAAAAAAAACTCAAATGTAAATGAGTCATCTAGAATGTCAATCCAAATGTAGATTGGATGGATGAAATTCAATGTAGAAACTGGTGCTCTTGATCTGACCATTTCAGTACTTTCAATCTTTATACAAAATCAATATTCACAGTATAATGTAATAAAATCTACCCAAACCAGACAGGAAAAAAGCTTATGCCATAAAATTAACCTCTGAATTCTAAAGAGCTTTCGTTACAATTTCAGTATACACTGGGTAAATATCCAAGTGATGGATTAACAAAGGAAAATATGGTTCTAACCTCTGAATTCTATGCGTCCCAGTAGATCGCCAAGTGGACATAGCGGCCTACTTCCTCCAGGGACCCACTCATTGATGGTGGCTGACCGCCAGAGCCGAGCTGACTGCCTAGGCGAATTTTGACTTCCAAGCATTCTTGTTGGTCCTGAGAGCTAAGTTTTATCCAACATATCTACAGAAGAGGATGAGAAGTGAATTTAAGCAGCTGAAGCAAGGGACTTCCTCTGTTGCTGAGTACTATAACAAGTTTGTGGAGTTGCTTGCTGTCATTGGAGAGGGAGCTTACGCTCTGAGGTACCTAGTGGACAAATTTCATACCGGCTTGAACTTCAGGATCATGACTATGATCGATTCCACCAGAGGGTTGACTCTGCAGGAACTTGCTGATGATGCGAATGACTGTGAAACCACCATCGCATATCAGTATTCGGTGTTAGGTAAGAGGAGGAATGATAATGGAGGAGGAAATGGAAGAGGCCCCTCTCAGAATCATGAAAAGAGGGGAAGATTTTTCAAGGGAGGAAATGAGAAAGCCATCATTTCTTCTCATGCTGATGCCAAGCCACTTCGCTACGAGCCACCCAGGGGAGACAAACCCGTGAGGATATATTTCTGCAAGAAGTGCAAGCAGGACCACCCAGGCAAGGAGTGTGATGGAACCCTTGCGACTTACCACTACTGCGGCAGGAAGAGGCACATATCAATCGAGTGCTTCTCGAACCTGGATTCCAAGAGCTACAAGCCACGCACCGGGTCAACGACTAGAGCCCCAGCTACTAATACTACTGGAGGAGGAGGTAGAGGTGGCACAGGAGGTGCTGGACCATCTACCAACCACCCTGTCCAGAACTATCCACAGAGGCTGGGACAGAACTACCCTCAGAGGCCAGGCAAAGCACCGACTCTCAACCTAGTGGATCATGTCGAGGCAGCAAGTGATGACCCAAGTTCACCTGGAGAAGACTACCTTCCTATCGAATAAGCTTAGATTTCACTTTCTTTACATTCCATTAGCTATTTTTCCTTCTTATTGTAGACAGGATGAACTATAAATCCCTCTTTTGCTATGCATCTTTCATTGTCAGTTGTGAATCTTATCTTAAATTACTTAATAACAATCATTGTTTTCATTCAGCTTTCGATATTTGCTTTCCTATATTGCCTATTTCCACACCCACAATTCCCTTTGAAGCCAAACCACACCCACCAGATAAGTGTGAGATATTGAGACCCGGGATGATCTTACTACGAGAGTACCTAACCCCAATAGTCCAATACGCTTTGATCCTCAAGATCAGGGAGTTAGGTGTGAAAGGAGGAAACTTTTACACCCCAAAATTTAAGAACGGTTCAACTATGAAGGTGAAGATCATGTGCCTAGGTAAGAAATGGAACCACACCACCAAGAGCTATGAAGAGGTGGAGGTGCCACCAATCCCAGTAGAGTTGCAGACCATCACTGGAGCTGCAATTAAGGTAGCACAAGACTTGGAGGATGAGCCCGTCCCTGACCTAACCTCAGGCGTGTGCATCATCAACTTCTATGGTAAAGAAGGTAGGCTAGGGATGCATCAAGACAAAGACGAATCCCTAGAGTCCATCACCGGAGGAATTCCAGTGGTGTCCATATCACTTGGAGACGACACGGAGTTCCTATTTGGTAACCAGAGGAGAATGGACCTTGCTACCAAGATCCTCCTGAAGTCAGGTGATGTGCTGATATTTGGAGGAGCAACTAGACTTATCTACCATGGGGTGAAGAGGATCAAGCCCAACACAACCCCTACACCCATCATTAACCAGACCCACATGACACCTGGCTGCCTAAACCTAACCTTTAGACAGATCTAGCCCCGCATTTACAATTTCATCATTGTAATCTTTAAGTTGCTCATGAAGCTTTCAATAAGAATGAAAATCTTATAAATTTTGTTGCTTGTTATAGGGGTTGGAACCTCAGGGATCAGGCTGAATGTGTTGAACCAAGCTCAAGCAAAGAGCAATGGGATGGTCATCACATGCACATTCTTAATTAATGGAGTTAAGGCCACTATTTTGTTTGATTCTGGAGCCTCCCATCATTTATATCTCAGACATTTCATGCTAAGACAGATGCCCCTATAGAAGATATTCATGACTGCTTAGTTTATTGCCATCCCGAGAGTTAATCAAGTGCAGTAAGCAATGCAAGGACCTAAGCATACACATCAAGGGAGCAGACTTTCTTCTTGATGCCATTGTCTTCCCTGGCATGGGATTCGACCTAATTATGGGCATGGACACGCTACAACGGTACAGGGGCAGACTACACTGTGCAGAGCATCGTCTCCTCTTGAAGTCAGCTACAGGAATCACAGTATCATACCGAATGCAGCCCAAAAAGCCAACTGTGAAGGTTGTATCAGCGTTATCATTGATGAAGGAGGTGTCCAAGGGTTCTACCGCCTACTACTGTTATGCCCAGGATCTGAGGACGGATCCAAAGTTCAGGAGCGACGTTCCCATTGTGTTAAAGTATCCTGACGTTTTTCCAGAGGAGCTACCTGAATTGCCACCACTGAGAGAGGTTGAGTTCAACATCGACCTCATACTTGGTACGGGACCGATTTCCAAGGCTCCCTACCGGATGGGCCCTGCAGAGATGGTTGAACTGAAGAAGCAACTACAAGAGCTACTAGACAAGGGTTTCATCAGACCTAGTGTCTCACCTTGGGGCGCTCTAGTGCTGTTCGTCAAGAAGAAGGACGGAAGCATGAGACTTTGTATTGACTATAGGGAGCTAAAAACCATCACGATCAAGAACAAGTACCCTGTTAAGACAAGATCCTTTAGTTCTGATGATAGCAAACTAATATGTGTGGAATTTATCTATGTTTCTATGCTTAATTTGATTAATATTTTATTGGTTTATATGATAAATTCCTTACTTATATGTTATTTTATGTTATATGGAAGAACTCCCCTTACTTGTGATTTTATGCTAAAACAGATGAAAATACTGAAAAAAAGACTTAGAAGCGGATGTCAATTACTCGTGCTGGTTGTTAAATACGAAGTTGTTAACTTGACTATCATGGGCCATGCATGGACCCGTGTTTTCGCTCATCTCTTGAATACCTGCTGCTTGCATACCCAGCCGACAAGAAATGCAACGGGCGCAGACTGTCGATAGACTTTGAGGATGGCATATGTATGGGCCATGCACTCATACGTGGAAACAGGCGCAGACTTCGGGGGTGTTAATTGAGCTGGAGGCACTCGAGTTCTGGGCCGCGACAAACGTGACAAACATAGACACTTACCTGGGCTGCATCACTTACACCACGTGGGCTTAGATTTCTATTTTAGGCCCACGTACAGACCGGAGGCGCAAACGCATCGAATTCAACAGCAACATGGGCCGGTAGCGCGGCATATTAATTTGACCTGGCCAACAAGAAGACAAGCGCCAAGATTGCTGGGCCGACAACAGTTGAAGCTACAGGCGCATGCACATATGACATAGGCTGGGTCTATTTTATGCCTTGCACACATGAACCATGCAGACAAAACATGCATGACCATGGGCCGACAAAACAAAGGCGCAGACTTGATATGCACACGTAGATTGAAGGCAAGTGAGAGGAATATTGTTGGAGTTAACCGACATGAAAAATAGATACAGAAAGGGAATATATGGAAGACAGAGAATTCGATAGACGATAATAATTCTCAACCCATGGCATAAGACGTTACAAGAGAAAATAGAAAACCCTAACCTTAGACAGTTCGAGGGAGCGGCGACACATATGAGTCAGACAGAGGGGGAGATACAGACAGTTCTGACAGACCGGAGCAGAAGGCAGAGATCGGATTTGTCATCGTTCTTCAATTAGATGACGTTTTCTAATCTCTTGATTATTGTTATTATTTCTTTATTTTCGATGTCTGAGTAGTCGTTAGATTTCTGGTTTGCTATCGACAACTAGTTTATTATTTTGCTTCCTGAGTTGTTGAATACAAGTTCTATACAAATTGTAGTTTTATTCCTTGTTTATTATTAAATTCTCTTGTGATTAATTATTGCTTGAGTTTATTTGGTATGAATTGCTTACAAGTGAGAAGTGCGGCATTCATTAGGCCTTAAGAATATTACCAGTGAAACTACAGATGGCAATTCCTGGGGATTAGCTGACTTGAAACCAGATGAACCGTTAATGCTACTAGTTAATTTGTAAATTCGTAACAAGAGTTAGGATTTGGGAATTGCTAGTAAGAATCTATCTTGCGGGAGACCAGTTTTAGATTAATTTAGATCTGAGGTTGCAATCTAGAATTTAGAAACACTCATGAAGGGAACTGATAAACTAGGGAGAAGTAGTAAACCAGGATTCACCCTTTAGATTTGTCAGACAATCACTTTTAATTGTTTTTGTTTTAATTAATTTGTTTATTTAATTTCTGCAATCAAACCCCCAAGTTTATTGTTGTTAGTTTTCTTTCAGTTTATTAGTTAGTAGATTAAAGACTCAAACTAGACACAACCTCCTTTGGTTCAATAACCTAGAGAATACTACCTAGGAAAACTTGCTACGACAGACCAGTACACTTGCTGCAATATACGTTTCATACCGTACACAAACCTTGTATTGTCATCTAATGCGTTTGTCAAGATTCATGGTTCAGATAGATAGGTGAATAACTGGCTTAGCACGCAAGGTTGCTAGTGCACTTAAGTCATGAGTGGCTTAGCACGCAAGGCTGTAAGCACACTCAATCCACGACATGTACCCTACCAGTCGGGCACCTGTCTACGAGAGCTCCGTAGAACTTCTAGCACAGACAACCAGTCAGACACCGCACGAAGATATCACTTATGCTTAAAGATGAAAATCAAAGACAGAAGACTGCAAAGGATCGACACATTTAGTTAAGACACATACATCCACATGAGCAACTTGTTCAAGACAAGCTCGCAACAAAAGAAGAAGTTCATTAATGCACAAGATAACAAAGCTATAAAAGAACATCATTACATAGCCGTAATGAATTTAGAAGAGGGCATTTATGAGCTTTTAATGAGCCAAATAGAATCAGGCAAGTGGGGCACACAAGTTGTGATCGACCTATCAAAGGGATGTCGCCAACTTGACCAACCATGAGGCGACACGTAGTTCAAGCCTCCAGATCAAGTTGAAGACTCTCTGCAAGTCTAGTGTGGTTGATATGTGAATAATTGAAGTAGAAGTCGACTCCTAGAAGTTTAGGGATTAATAGGACGGTAGTTACATCCTAACAACCGTTATATATACTTGCATTTATTCCATATGTAAGTAAGCCCTGTACGAGAGAAAAAATAGAGATAATATAGGCAAGTGTGGATCAGACTTAGGCGTGTGTGTAAGTGCTAGAGAGTTGGTGAGTTAGAGAGGACTGTGTAAGATTATCAGTACATTGGGTATTTGATAGGACAACAGGTCGGGGAATGGTCGGTGAACCGTAGGCCGATAGTCAGGAGAGGGATGACGACTTTAGGGGTAAAGTCAAAACTGTCCCGGGAGTCCGTGGGTGGGGCAAGGGAGGTTGAGTGAATTTCGTGTGTGTAAATTCTCAATCGAAATGTGTTTTCTAGTTTAAGTTTATCTCTCGTCCCTTCCTAAACTATCAAGGTTTATTAGAGTCCACGATACATCCACGACACATCAGGGAGGCATCAGGAGCGCTTGTTGGTTTCAATTGGTATCAGAGCGGGTCTCTTCTAGAAAGCTAACTGCTTTGGAAGACGATCAAGATCTCTCAAGGTTCTGCACCAAATCGACCACCACTCTTCAATGGAGACAACTACACTCACTAGAAGAACAAGATGGAGTTTCATATCAAGTTTGACGATCCAAGAATGTGGAGGGTAATAACACATGGAGATTACACCTTCCAGAATCCTCAAGAACAAGACATATCTATCGACAGCATGACGGATGATCAAATCAAGAAGCTGATATTCAACACTCGAGCTGTAAGAATACTTCACTATGCACTACTACCTGAGCAATACTCCAAGATTGCTTCAGCTAAAACAGCCCAAGAGATTTGGAAAACTCTTGAGGTCACCTATGAAGGGAATGATGAGATCAAAAAGACTCGCATTGAATTGCTACTCACACACTGGGAGCTATTCAAGAAGGAAGAAAAGGAGAGCATTTCTGAAATGCATACAAGGTTCACTAAGCTGATCAACAAAATGTTGGTGCTTGGAAGAACTATCTCTAGCGAGGATCAAATTCAGAAGTTCCTCAGATTTCTGCCTGCCTCCTTTGACAGCAAAGTCAATGCCATGCAAGAAGTGCATGATCTCTCCAAGATGTCTCTAGCAGACATGCTAGGATCTCTAATGGCTTTCGCGTTAAAACTACAACACATGAACTCAAAAAGCGCATCAAGAGATAGAGGGAAAGGCACAGCCTTTCAAGTAGCTGAAAATGAAAGGTCCGAGTCAGGAGACGACAATGATGAAATGGTCCTCTATGCTAAGAGGTACGTTCGAAAGTTCATAAGAAATAAAATGAGGAAAGATGAGGAGTCCAAGGAGTCGGATGATCAGAGGAAGAGCAATGACAAGTGTTTTGGGTGTTCAAAACACAGACATCATATCAAAGAATGCCCTCAGCGATCACGAGAGGACAACGACAGTGTCAAGAAGCCTGTCCGACGATCATAAAAATAAAGGACCAAAGAAGGAAGCCTTCGTTGCCGCTTGGGGAGATTTTGAATGAAGTGATGACAATCAAACCTCAAACAACAACATCTCAGAAGATGATAAGGCTCACCTATGCCTTGAAGAAGTGTGCTTGATGGCACAAGACAACGATGTCTCAGAATCAGAAGAAGAAGAACAACCACATAAGGTAAACTATTCTAAACTTAGAAGGAGAATTCAAAAGGCTAAACTCCTAGGACTTAGAAAATTTTCTCTTACATTAGTTGATCACCTAGAGGCATTATTAATTGAAAATGATGAACTTTTAGAAGAAAATGAAAAATTGAGAAAAACCTTGGATAAAAGCAAGGTAGATAATCTCATGAGGGCACTCATGAAATTACAAAGAGATTATAGTGAGATTCTCTCTGTTCATGAAAAATTGAAGCATGAAAATCAACCTGAAATAGATGAATTGATTGTTTCTCTTAACACTAAAGAAAAGGAACTAGCTACCTTCAAAGAAAAATATTCTAAGATAGATGTTGTTTCCAAGGCACCCATGAGGAGAAGCAAACGATAGGTCGGATACCGGTCAGAGACCAGTCGTCGAGATGTCTGTAGCTTATGCAGATAACCTGGTCATCATGAATCCAATTGCTATAAAATGATTTTTATGAGGCATTGGCAACTCAAGAAACTAGGACTAAAATGGGTAGTCAAAAATGATCTTAGAATATTAAATGGTGGAAATGGGTCTAACCTTTCTATGGACCCTAACCCCACACCACTAACGAGTTAAGTGCAGAATCGGGTGAGAATGGACCCCTGCTGGTACATCGACAGTGGGTGCTCTAAACACATGACAGGAGACAAAAAGAAGTTCTTCTCACTCTAACCAGGAAGCCAAGGAACCGTTTCCTTTGGCGACAACAAGAAAGGTAAAATCATCGGTGTAGGTAAGATTGGTATTACATCTGATTATGTCATAGATAGTATAAATCTAGTTCATGGTTTGAAATTCAACTTGCTTAGTGTTTCTCAAATTTGTGACAAAGACAATTCAGTTCACTTCTATCCTACACATTGTAGCATAGTAAGTCAGAATAATGGCAAAGAGTTGTTAAAGGGAAAAAGGTGGAAAAATGTTTATGTAACAAGCTTAGAGGATATTGACAGTTCAAATATTACATGCTTGACTGCTACAATAGATGGCTCTACACTATGACACAGAAGACTAGGGCATGTTAGCACTTCTTTACTAAGAAAACTTGTCAAGAAACAGTTGGTAAGAGGTCTTCTTAACTTACACTTTCTACAACTCATATACTTCATTAATCAAATTTTTATATTAAAATTAAGAATAAATATTTACTTATCACAGAGATATTTGTGACCACTTTAAGGGAGTCTCAGGAATCATCCAACCCTGACGGGGTCAGCGTCAATGTTGAACTATCCTTCCACTCCATTTTGTGTTTGGTTTTCCCTGATATGACCAGGATCAAGTTCGACCTCCCATGTCAAATATCAAACAATCACATAATTGCCATTTTCCAAATTTTATCTTATCAAACTTTGTGACGTGGTAAGTACTACATTTTTCTCTTGACCACTATATAACTAATCCATTATCTGTTATAACCTATACTCGAATCTAGCGTATTACCAAATCCTCGGAACCATATTCCTTTGATCAAATCATCAAGCGGGGAAGCCAGTTTTTCCTCTTGGCATAAAAGGTAAATTCTTATTAGAACATCTAGGCTCATACTGTCTAATAATTATATCCATCAATCATTTTGACTCTTAAATTCATCATACAAGTAATAAGTTCAGTTATGGACTTGGATACCTTAGAATACTCTCTTTTCTTTAAAAGGCTCACCAGGGCTTGATTATTGCCTATACTTTGGTTATCATTACTTGGAACAAGGACAGTCACAGTTAGGCTCCAAGGAAAAGTTTTCATAACTCAATCAACAATTACAGTTCCATAAAGTATTATTTTCTCCGCCTTAAAGCTTGGCTTTTTCTTATTCCATTTAAACTCCATGAATCCAGTGAACCATATGTTCAGCCTAGATTAAGTATCTCTTAATATTAGTACCATCTCAAACTAAGGGTTTCCAGTTTGATACCTACGGTTTGGTAACAGGACAATCAAAGCTTATTCTTTGTTTCTATCTCTTAGAAACGTGGTTAATCCACAAGCTCAATGGCTTCCAAAAATAGGTCGATTAGGTGTATCAAAAAGATGATTTAGAATCACAGGGATTAGTATGTAGCGTTAGGAAGGTTTACGTTTAAAACAATTGTTACAAGCCAAGGGGTATGTTTTTCCTATTTTTAAATTTAACTTCCACTCACTTTTAGTGTATATATAGTTCAAACTCTTAATATAACTTATACTACCTTCATTGCAAGTGTTAAGGGGAGTTATTCGATACCATGTTTATATTAGAATTTATATTACATAGGGGCCAACCTTATTTGATTTCTTGCGCTCTTTATTCACATTCATAAATTGAGCTGTCATAGAAGACATATGCTCGTATAGAATCATAAGGATAGTGTAGGACGTGAGCCTCAAAATAGGGTAGGTATATTTAATGATACTTAGCCCTCTGAAATGTATCAATACTCCTCAACATTTTAGGATTACAACCTTCAAATTATATGTATATATGTAGCATTTGGTATTGCTAATTAGGTAGTTCTCCCAACTTCAGAAAATATAGATTCAAAGTTTGCTCTCTCCCCTTTATTAATTAGGGATCCAGCACTGTCACTATATTGATACTGGCTGAGACCCTTGGTATTTGCTCAGGTTTTTAAAACCTGTGATTATCCGTGATGGATGTTTAGTTATATATTTTGAGATTCTATTTCTCTATTGTCATATTTCAAGGTTTCACACTATCTTCTCGCGAATTTAATAAGGGATTGTAAGATTTTCTAGTCCCGCACTGAGCGGTAAGCTCGGTGCCTGGGTATCCCATAAAATTTCAGTGTTTGCTCTTTACGTGCAGGTCTTCATCAAACCCTTTTGACATTTCATGTAGTCTTAAGTATTTTATATTAATTAATGTATTCCTTTTCATGACATCTGCTCGTCATTTAGGCAGGTCATACTTTGTAGTTACTGTAAGTTTGGACAGTTGACAATGCCCTTTGGCGGTCAAGCAAAAACCAACTTATTATTCTTCACTGTACTATCTCACATACTGTATCCCAAGGTTAATCTCGGTTTGTATTTGAAATACCCCGACCTTAAATATGGCGATTAAATTATCCTAATATGTATCTAAGAGCCTAATAATGATTTAGAAATATGGGTAAGGGAAAATAAATGCAAAAGAAATAAAGAAACGCTTAAAAAGCGAAAAACGCTAAATAAGCGTTAAATAACCATAGGAGGTATGAGACCTCGGTTAGCGTATTATATGAATTCTAAGGGCTTAATAAGACCTAAATAATATATGGGAATAAGTCCCGAAGAAAACGGATCCTTAAAACGGATTATAAACATAAGCGAACCTTAAAGCGCGTTTTTCGAGGAAACCGGGAAAACGCGTCTTTAAGCGGGTCAAATAGACTCGTAACAATTTTGGTCAACCAAATAGTCATTAATAAGCATTAGTGAAGGTCTAGAGCCAATAAAACCAATAAAACGAGAAAATAGTAAAAACTGTCAAAAACGGGAAGTTGTGGGGTAAAAGCATAAATAAACCAAACTAGTGTGTCCACTATTGTAAATAAAATTTTTAAAACCCACAAGGGGCTGTAGGGCATCCGATCCCCTTCCCTCTCACACACAAAGGAAAAAAAATAAGTAAAGAAAGAAAAGATGAAAAGAAAGAAGAAAAAGAATACAAAAAGTAAAAGAATACTCTCTTTCCTCACCTTTTTCTTCTCTCTCTCCATTTCTTTCTTCCCCATCGTACTCCCTCTCTTTCTTCTCCTTGTGGCTGCGATTTTGGAGCTCTCACCAACAACAATGGCTCCTCCATCTTCTTCTTCATGCTCCATCCTCATGTAAGCTCCAAATCGAAAACAAATTACATATTTGAACTCCCCTCATTCTCCTCTACACTTCTCTCTTTTCAAAATCCAAAAATGAGGAAGTTCATTTTCGTGGGTATATCCCATTGGGGAAGAAAATAGCATCAATGTGTAGTTTGGAGTCCCCTCTCTCCATTAAGGTAAAAATCTCCATGAGAACCTTAAGTTTTCTTCATCTCCTTTGGTAACCGATTTTTGCCCATTTGTAATGCTCTGTTTTTCTCCCTCTTTTGAGCATAATACCAACCTTGCAATGGTGGAGGAATCACCTTCTTGAACCAAGGGCTAAAACCCCTCCTAAAACACTCCAAAGGTAAACCCTAGAATTTGTGTTTTAAGCATTTCAAGGGATTAGTATTAATCTATGAGTTAGTATGTTAATTACACTTGTTTTTGTGTTATTGGGTGATGGGAATAGAGTTTGGCAACTCCATTCCCAATGTGACCGAATTGTGCAAGAAAGAGAGAGGGAGGAGAATTGGAAAAGAATGGAGGAAATGAAAAGCTCAAGGTAAGAGCTTCTTCTTAATGCTTAATTTTAATGCATTAGAACAATGGGAATGGGTAAACCAATTTGAAGGAGCAAAAATAATGTATTAGAATTGTAGTTGTGAAAGTTTGGGTATTTGTGAAACAAGCATGTGGATTGTAGGCCTTAGAGCCAAAGAATTGTGTATGTGTATTGATATTGTGTTTTGAGGAAGTAATGATGTACTAAGATTGCTTTGTATTGCTGGTAGGACCCTTGTATGGGTGTGGCTAGAATAGGAATGATTTTGGTGATAATGGGTATGTGTGGATAAGTGAGAATTGTAGGTGAACTATGGCAAAATTTTGGTAGGAAATGTACACTTATGGATGGCTTGGTGAATGGGAGAACCAAGGTGTATATTGGATTGTGTAGGTATGTTTAGTAGTAATGAAGTGGTAGTTGTAGTATGAGAAACAAGAAGTGTAAAATCTATAGCAAAGGGTATAAAAATGCATTGGAGAAGTGAGGAAAAATTAGTGTGTAAGAATTGGTAAAAAGAGTGTTGGACTTGGGTATAGATATTGTAGTTGCTCGGAAATAAATTGGAATGGTAAGATGGCATTGGAACAAAGTGCAAAATGCAAAGAGGAGTGTAGGAATGCACAAGTATGCAAAGTATGAAATTGTGAATGAAAATTTGTAGAATTTGAACAATAAGTTGAGTAAGTATTGGACCATGGATTTAGGGAGTTTTAGTGAGTGTTTAAGTGTGTTTAATTATGTACAAAACATGTGGAAAGATTATGGAATGATTGGAGGTGAATTAAGGGTTGATTTGGGGTTGAAAAATCAACCAAGTAGCAGTTTTTAGCAGGGTCCGGGACCTAGGGTATGTACCAAGTCCCGGACCGCACTTAAAATCAGTTCGAGAGTCATCCTAGCAGGTGGTCCGGGACCTAGGTCCAGGACCAAGTCCCGGACCAATATCAAAAATAGGTCGTAAGTGATTTCAGTGCATGGTCCGGGACCTTGGGTCCGGACCAAGTCCCGGACCACCTATAAAAGCTTGTAAAATGTGATTTTTAGGGGTCTAACCATGGGGCATTGATGGTAATGGTTTTAGAAGTTGTTAAGGCCATGTTGGTGACCTTTAAAGGCCCTAAGAAGTGTAAACAAGTTTGAGAAGTAATTAAGAAAGTTGTAAGTTTAAGAACATTAAGTTAAACCGAAATAACGAGATAACGGGGTAAGTACGGGAGTAGTAATTATATGTATTATGATGCTTAGTATTAATTGAACCATTTGGCATGTAGTCATTGGTTCAAGAATAAGACTCGAGGAACAAGTAAGGACTAAGGAACAAGAGTGAACCAAAGAAACAAGAAGGCACCCGGTAACGTAAATTGTAGAAAAGGTATGATTTCTTCATGCCCTGTATCCTAATCTGGTTACCTCGATTTGTGTGCTTATTTGACCACCTAAATAAGATAAATGCATGAATCGGACTATATTGCACTTACCTGTGCTTGACTTATGTTGTGCTTGATATTTATTGTCTTGAGCACTAGTTTGTATAATTCATGAAATATGTGAATGATGATGAATGGTATTCGAACCTCGTATTGTACTTGTGTAATGTATTGTACCTCGGATGTATGTGTATATGTGTATTGTATTATTGTGGCTTGGATGTTGACTTGTGCTAATTCCTAACTATCTAACTCCTAACTTAAGTGAGTAAATTGGAATGAGTACAAGTCCGATATAGCTTCGGCCACGCGTGAGGATGCGGAGTCACAAGAGGTTGGCTGCAATTCCTGACTCTTAAACTGGTCCGCGGCCCAAATCCTTAAATGGGTAGCATCCCGGATTGGTGAGTCAAGTAAATCCCGGAGGTGGGACGGTGTAGTCCCCAGGGCCGGAGGTCCCGACGACTTAACTTGAGTAAGAGTAAGTAAGTATGGATCCGTAAGTAAGTATGAGTATGAGTATGTATGTGTATGAAGTAACGAGTAAAAGAGTAATCTCCACCCGATTAACCCGGGTGGACCAATGAAGCTAACAAGAATTGTATATTTGTATGTAATGAGTATGTGTATTTCGGAAGAAGGTAAGTATGTATGGATTTATTGTATTCCTTGTATGTAATGTAGTGTATGTATGTATGCCTTGCGTAAGTATTGTTGTATTGTGTATAAGAGCATGTATGCATGTATCTTTGAATGAAATCAACCGCATGTATTCGACCAAGTGGTCGGCGTACCCTCACTAGTACGCGGGGTATGCGGTTATCATGCTCGGCGAAAGCTGACCCCTTCGGGGGACATTTTTAGTGTGCAGGTACCCGAAGCGAATGTGGTCAAGGCACGAGACCGGTGACTACATTGGATAGTAGTAGCAGAATGTAGAGGTGTATTAACTAGCACACCCCTTGTATTTAGAAAGTAATGTAGTAGTGAGGAATGGGTAGTAAGTAGTCTCGTGAGTATGTATGAACTGGAAGAGGTATTATACTTGTATAAGGAACCTAGTAAACTCGGTATGTAGATTATACTGTATTGTACTTGGAGTATTGTATTGATGAAGATTGTAGTAGTATTTGGTAAACGGAGAACGTATTGTAGACTTGTAGTACTCGGGATTCCGGTCCATCAGACCGATGTTGTATGTAGAAGTAGTAGCCTTGTTAGTCACGTGGGTGGCTAACGGCATTGTATCACCCATTGTATGTAAGCATATATCCGCTGCGTGTATCTGATATGATATAAGGAAATTGGACGTAATCACTGTATTAATGGTAGGGGTGTTACAGTATTCGGTTTAATACTATTAATCCTATGGTACATTAATTTGGATTCTCCACTATATATCAACGCGTCTCCTGACTTAAAAATAATCTTGTTCGCCTTATCCATCCTCTTCTTATCATCGTATAAAAACTCAACATCATCCCCTACGGAGAGTGATACAACTGGTATCCTAGGAATTCGTGCTCTATCTACCTTTCTTACTTCACTATATAGCTTAGCCTGTGGATCCCAATCCTTACCCATACACATCATATATAATTTAAGTTTTGACCCCTTCTCATATCCTGGAGTGTAAAATCCTCCAAGGCCTATTCCCAAAGTTCTACATTCATTTTCAATGGCAATTTGTTCATTTATAGTTAAGTATTGCTTGAGTAAGACCATGTCGGGTCGAAGTACTTGGCATTCTGCCACTGGATATTCCCGACCTTCGCTCATAGGCTCAGGTGACCTCGGTCTCATAGGTAAGGGAAAACAGATGTCGAAGTATCCTATTAGATGAGAGGTTACCTAAGTTAGGTCTCTCTAAATTTTTGATACTTACTAACACATACAAGTCTCAACGACTGATAACTATAAACACACATTCATGCATCATGCATTTGGTTTAAGTTCTAGGCTTACCGGTTTCGCGCTGAGCGCTAGCCTCAGCGCCTGAAGTTCCCACTGAGTACAAGGTGTTTCTACTTGGAACTATCTCCTTTCCTTTCTGACTCCCGGATGAGGATGGTTGTCCTCCCGGTCCCCTAGTATAGGCGTTGTTCTACTGCGCCTGGCCTCCTCTTGGTCCGCCCGCCTCAATAGCTGGTGTTCTCTGTGAACCTCTAGATCCCTTGTATACTCGGCTCCTTGGGTTGGAAAAACATTCATACTCTCTATGGCCTTCCTTTTGCAATAGCGGCATTCCACCTTTCTTCCTGTATAATCTATGCCTGGGTGATCATTTCCACAGCGTTACAGTAGTAGTGACGCTAGGGGGGCTTATTGCCCTTAGGTGGTGCTGATCTAAGTGGCTGCGCATCAATGGCTGGGCCGGTCAGACGAGGGACCTAATCCTTCGTCTTTGACCATGGAAATCCTTCCGCCCCTTTTTTATCAAAGAATTCTTCCCCTTCGGTAGTAACGCCAAGGTTGCTCCCCCATCTTTCCATTCAGTATACTTTCTTCTTTCCTTGGGCCTCCTCCCTAGACTGAAGCATTAGTTCTGTTGCCGATGCGGTGTCATAACACTCTTGAATAGTAGTGAAACGTATTGCTCCCATGGCGCCCTGGATGCGAAATTGCAAACCTCCCGTAAACTTTTGAATCTTCGCGGTGTCGGAGTAGTCGACCCCTGGTATGTAACCTAGCAGACTGATAAATCGTGCATAGTACTGGTCAACTGTTTGACTTCCCTGGATTAAGGTCTCGAATTCTTGCCACTTCCTTTGCTTCTGGTGTTCTGGGTAGTACTTCTCCCGCAACACTTCCACAAACGCCGTCCATCCAAAGCCCGGTGTAGCTCTATGGTGGCCCTCGACAGACCGCCACCAAATGTCAGTTGCGTCCTTCAGGTTGTACGTAGCTATGTCGACCTTCTGGTCTTCAGGAACTCGAACAGCTTTGAAGGCCTTCTGGTGCTCCACTATGAATTTCTCTAGTGCGGCGGGGTCCGGTTCCCCTGAGTAAGTCGGTACTCTCGTGTCTGCAACGCTTTTCAACCAATTGGTTTCCCTGGGCTGCGGCGGGTGGGGTATGGCTCCCGTAAGTTTCATAGCTGCGCGAAAGCTGCCATGGCCGTTGCTAGGCCTGGTACCGCCGGAACATCTACCGGTGTCTCGCCACTGCGTCCACTGCTGCCTCCACGTGGTCTTCCTCTTGTCGACATCTATGGTATATTATTATTACTGCTCGGTTGCTACACCGTTTTCACATTCACAATCACAAACATGTAAGTAAGCTAACTACTAGCAATAAAGATATTCCTAGATTTTTCTAGGTCACGAATCCTCACAGACGTTTCCCGTTTCCCATATGTCCTATGCTCATGTTCGTGACTCAGTATCTTTTCATCAGAGTGGTACTCCGCTCTGATACCACTTTTTGTAACACCCCTAATCCTAAACCTGTAATAACGTCGCAAGTCGTAGCATAATAAATAATAATTCGCAGCGGAAAATAAAACTATCTATACTTGGTGTTACACGTCGTTGCTCACCCTTGTGAGTAACAAGGCATCCTTACTCTTTCCACCAATACAACTCCTCACTCTGTGATGAACAGATACTGAGCACTATAATTATTACAAATCAAATCCAAACTAAATGAGCAACTAACTGAGTACAACAATCTCCTTAATACAATACATAAATAAAACCAAAGGTGTTTGGTGGAAACACATCAGCTACCCCCGCGTCCCGCACTCCGGCTTGAGACTTCTTCAATAACCTGGAATGTTTGGCCCATTGAAGGGCTCAGCAATCGAAATGCTGGTATGCTAAATGTAGTCCTAAGTCATCTAGATTCCTTAAGTCGTTTAGCCATCTTGATATTAGATTCATTACATCATAATCCATTTTACAACAATAACAGTAATAACTGTAAGTTTTAAACAATTACACAACAATTCACCTGCAAACACCAGTGCATAATAGTAAACAACAACTAATATTCCAAACACCAAAAATCCATAACAATAACCAAACAAGATACGCGTATTAATTAACTATACTTGTTAGTTGGTATGGAGGGTGATTTTTCGGTATGAGGGGGGTCTATCTAAATATGGTCTGACTGAAGAGCCTAGATCCTAGAAAATGCCATTCTGTGGAGGGTGAAAACTCGTTATCATGGCATCCCTCAAATACCTACTCTATCGTCCGTCTTTCCCAGAAAGCATAAGGGGAATGCTAGTGAGCACTACACCCGCTCTCGATGGGCCCCACGCGGACTTATGCCTCTATAAGGCGGAATTGACTAGAGTCGCCACCTAGTTTGACCTAAGAACTAGGAAGGAAGGGAAAGAGGGTTCTAAGAACCATTAATTGACTCTGAGATTGTTGCCTATGGATAGGACTTATCTGGTCATGTCAGAGATTCCATTGTGGGTTCGCACTGGGTTACACCCCTTAGAAGTGGCAACGACCACGACTTTGGATTGGTGCCCGAAAAAACCTCGGTCTCCAATTGTCGGGATTGTCTTCTTTCAAAACCTTATTTAAAGAGATTCATTTAAAAGCCAAGGATAGGATTAGGATGAGAAAAGAGAGAGAGAGAGAGTGGATGAGGTGAGCTTTTCTGCCAAGCCAACGCCTAGAAGAGGGAATTCGGATAGGTATAGAATAAAGATTTGGGAAAAGTCTAGGGTTGAATGAATAAACAAGAATTGGAGTCTGATGGTTTGAAGTTTGTGAGAGCCGAAGAAGGTTTGAGTGTTTGAGAGATATGAGGGTCATCTTAGAAGGGGAAAAGGGTTTTTTTTTGTTTGGAATGGGGTCGCACCCTAGATGGGCTGCCTACGTACTCAACACCCTGTTGAGATCAGACCTTACGTAGTTCACGCTTTTGGGATTTTAGGAGTTTTGTGAGGTAATCGAGGGTTGGGAGTGCCCGGGATTGTCTGAAGGTGAGATGGTTGAATGCAAGAGGGTATTTTGATTGGTATGGGGTCGCACCCTGGGTGGGCTGCCTACGTACTCAACTCTCTGTTGAGATCAGACCTTACGTAGTTCACGGCTTTTGGGGCTTTTGGAAGTTTTGATGTTTGTGGAGTTTGAAGATATTTGAGGTGTCTAAGATTTAGAAAGGTTCGGAGTTTCGAGAAGCTTCGGTTTTGGGAGATTAGAGTCTATGAGACGCCCGGGTCAGTGGGACATTGAAATCTCAGAATGGTCGAGTCTGTGAGACGCTCGGGTCTGTGAGACATTCAAGTTCGTGAGATGTTCGAGTCTATGAGACGCTCGGGTCTGTGAGACTTTAGAAGTTTGAATGAAGTTGGAATTTGTAAGAGGATTTGAGTTTAAGGTGAGTTGGAGTTTGAATGATTTGAGTTTGGATATGATCTGATGTGTGTGAGGCAATTGAAGTTTGGGTAAAGATCCTGGGTTTTTTGGATTTGAGATTCTGAAAGCGATTGAGGAAAATCATTTTATGGTAAAAAGGGCGGATAATCCCGAGGGATACCCTATTGTACCCCCTCCGTTACGGACAACACGACACATAATAATGGTAAGTGCGCCAAGGTTTCGAAAGACAAGTCGGGGCAAGAATTTATGTCGAAAAATAGGATTCAGAGAGAAACACACCATGAATGAGATTGTTCTCGGTCGAACCCTAATAACGTCTCTAACTCCCGGGTTTTAAAACATTAAAAACTAAAAACATTGAAACGAGCGGAAGGGAGTTAGACGATTCTAAATCCCGGCTGCAACTAGGAAGGTCGTTACTTCCCTAGCACCCCGCCTTGTAAAAATCTAGGCTGCAATTAGGGGAGGTTTGTCACCCTAATGCCCCGCTTAAAGAGATCCAGACTGCGATAAGGGAAGGTTATAACCCCAGTGCCCCGCCTCGGATTTTATTTTGGGAAGGAAGACAAGTGATGTCCTAACCATGGAGGAAATGTTTTGAAGGGGTTAGACATTACTTGCTCCCGAAAACGGTTTATTTGAGTTAAAAACTGAGTTGGAAAAAAACTTCGAAGTTGCTCGGAATTCGGTAAAGAAACACTGATTTTGAGAAATGTTTTTAGGAGAAAACTTTCTGTATATGTGAGAAGAACTTTCTGCAATGGAGAAGAGTTTTCTGTGATGTGAGAAGAGTTTTTCCTTTTTAAATTCCACAAAATGGTTTTTTTGAAAAACTTGATGAGACTTGAATAAAATGATGGTTTTGAAATTCTTTTTGGGTTTTTAGATTTTGAAATGAATTTACAAGTTGAAAGTGAATCGAAAGGAATCGGGTTTGAAACATGTGTTGGAATTGATTTGGTTTGACTTGTATTGGAAGATGAACCGGGTCAATGTTCGGGTTTGGTCAATGATTGGGTCAAGGTTTTGGTCAAGGTCAAGGTTTTCTGGTCAAAGTCAACATTTGGTCAATTTTCAGGTCAAAGGTCAACCTTTGGTTCAAGGTTTGATTCTTTGACTTAACTTGATTTTTGTGGACTTAGGCTTGCTTGATTTGTGGACTTAGGTTGTGGACTTGGGCCTTATTTGAGACATGGGTCTTTATGGTTTGGGCTTCTTGGTTTTGGGCCATGGGCTTTTTGGGCTTTGGGTGGTGGGCTTTGGCTTTGGGTGGTGGGCTTCTTGGGCTTTGGGTGGTGGGCTTCTTGGGCTTCGGGTGGTGGGCTTCTTGGGCTTCGGGTGGTGGGCTTCTTGGGCTTCGGGTGGTGGGTCGAATTTGGGCCTTGGGCCTTGGGGTTTGGGTCTTGGGCTAATGGGCCGGATCGGACTAATGGGCCACTTGGGCTTTTGGGCTTCGGGTTTTGGGCCTTGGGTTTGGGCTTCGAGTTCGGGCCTTATTGGGTCTCGGTTTTGGGGTTGTAATGGTGAGATTTTTGGACCGGACTTATAAGTTGAGGGTTTGACTTTTGGACCGGATTCAGAGGTTTGGGCTTGGACAATGGGTTTTTTGAAAACATGGGCCGGATTGGCCCCCCTTTGGGTAGATCAGCAACAATCTTCTTTTTTAGTTTAAACAGTGGGAGGGTTTGGAGTTTGAAAAGTGATGAAGAAAACCGAGAGACAACCTGGTTTTGGCCTTTTCCTTTAATTGGAATGATGATCAGAGAGGAGGGTTTTGGATCAAAATGGAATAATAAGGTTTATTAATCAATTGATCTTGATTGTGAGTGTGCTGAGGGTAAAGGAGGATTCCACCCACATAAAACGAATGAGAGACCCGTTAGGCATGGGGTGGTATCACATCCTAAACCCTCCTAAATTAGCCTTAAGGGCTTGTTTTTTTGAAGTCTTTTGTTCTTATATACATATAAAGGTGGTTTGAGTGTTTTATGAAGTTATAGGAGATTATCGCCCCACGAAACGGATGAGAGACCCGTTAGGTGTGGAGCGATAATAAGTTAAATGGTCCTAGAAGGTAATAACTAGGCTTAATTATTATGAGAAATATAATGAAGTAAAATTTGAAATAAAGGCAAATGTATAATATAAAGGGCGTATGATACAAGAATGAGTTCGGAAAGCAAAGCATATGAAGAGAAAACCATAGATCAGAATGGGTCATATAACGTTTTAACAAAAACTCAATGAAACAGAATTATTCATTGTCACTACACTTCCAATGGAGATTCCTAGTCAAAAAGAGAAATCAGATCCTAAAATCAACAAACTCAAACATTACCCTGCCCAAACTCAAATCATTAACCCGATTCATCATTATTTATTGACTTTTAAGAACCAAGATGATTATGTAATATGTCTTGTAGGATAGGTGGGAAGGAATCAAACCATGAAGTCAAACCGGCACTCGAACACTGACTAAGACCTAAACAAAGTTCATAGCTCATTTTTCTTTTTCTTTTTTTTTAAAAAAAAAACCCCGAATCATAACATAACCAAGAGAATGCCAATGCTAAGCGCAAAAAAGAACACTCAATACCCAAGTATCTCAATTGAATGATTCTGATCGAGCTAAAATCTTGCTAACCAGATTTATCATCCTCTTTTGAATGAATCATGAGCCAACAGAAGGTATATGCTATATAGCTAAAACCACACACACAGTCAACTTATTAAAATCGGAATCCTCTTTCAGGTGAGCATTAACCCCAGTTCGGAAGTAAGGACAGATCCACTCATATGCACATTACAGAATAAAATTAAGGAAAATCTTTAGCCATTAACTCTTAAACAAGGACAACAAAATAACAAGAACAATCGCATTCAAGAACGACCATATCAAACAGAAACTGAAAATATGCCAACTCCTCTGGACATCAACGAACAGGAATAATTCACGGCAGGCAACACCGAGACAGAGCAAAACAATGAACCACCGGATCGATTCAAACATACAATGAATAAATGAGAAACACTAAATCAACAAGGGCTTCCATATGTTCAAATCCAACAGTTATCATAAACAAACAAACAACCATCAGATTTAGCAGAAATCGTAATACACATGCTTATCAGAAAATATGCTCAGGTTAGGGACTAGTACCAGAGAAGAACTGACGAGAAGCTCCTGCGAGAAAAATATTCGAGGGACACACACCAGAGCAAAAACAAAAAAATGATTAGTTGTAAGTATAATCAAATGGACAAATAGAAGGGAAGAGAGTGAGCCATGGATGCTTGCGGTTGAAAGATAACACTTCCCCATCTTCTATCAGATGCAACAAATCCATTTGCAAGAAACCCAGATGATGAATCGAAGCATAAAAAAACAACCGACACATGTGATCTTTCAGAGCTGAATCCATACGAGCGGTGCTTAATTCAAACCAAAGCTTGAAACGAAACCAAATAAACCAGATGCAGAGGTGGAGGGAAACACAGTGAGACTTCAAACAGAGGCGCAGATCTCAAACCCACATTTGGTTTCACTACTCTTTGAGCCCATAGACTCATAGTGAGTTCGGTGTTCGTGAGTGTGGAGAATGGTGAGAGCATGTAGCTTCCTGGTTCAGATGGGGAGAACGAAGAAGAGACGAGCAGTATGTTTCTGGCTTCCGATTTGGAACAAAACAGAAGATCAACTGGGGCTCTACTGTGAGGGGTTTTTCGATTGGAAAGAAAAAAAAATTGAGGAAGAAGATGGGCGAAGGCTGGGATAGAGGAATCAGGATTTTGAGTTTCTTTTTTTTTTGTGGAGAAATCGAGAGAATGAGTGTCGGGTTAGCGGCAGAGAATGACAACGGCGATGGAGGTCCGTTTCAAGTTCGCCAGTTGAATAGATGGAAACAGAGGTGGCGCTGGCATGATCCTTGTTCGCCGTTGGGGAGAAGGACGAAAGAGGTGGGAGCATGTTGTGCCTTGTTCTCCGGTTAGGTTGTGAGATTACCATGACAGAGAAATGAAGAGAGAGCAGGACATGCGTGTCCCTGTCTCGCCAGTTTGGTTGCAAAGTCGTCGGGAGTGAAGAATGAAAGAGTCTATGCTTCTTTGTTCGACAGCGCAGATAAGAAGAACGAGGAAGAAGGAGGCAGTAGCATGTGTACTCCTTGTTTCACCAGCAAGGTTTGCAAATTACCGCCGGTGAAGAGCGTGAGGAAGAGGGGAACAAAATGGGTTCAGAGTTATATTTTCTCGTTCGACGGTTTGGTTGAAGAAGATGGGTTTTAGGAATATGCAGAGATGATTTTTGCTTCTGGGTTCGTCCGATTCCCAGGCGTGGGTTCAAAACCTCCGGTGACAGTCGGAGAGGGTGGTTCTTTTAGGGTTCTGGAGTTTGAAAGCCTTCGAACCGAGAAGAAGAGGGAGAAGTTGATGGGTTTTTATTAATGGAGTTGGACATCCTTCAGGCTTTTTTCAGCGTTGAGTACCGAGGAAGCATGGCGAGAGTGTTGGGGAAGGGGGCGATCGGCTCTTCCAGTGGCGGACCCAGAAGTCAAATCTTATGGGGTCCAAATTTTTTTCGACATTAACATATATTAAATTTGAAGGTATATAAGTGTGTGGTGACTTTTTTTTTAATTTAAAACATATTACCTGATGGGGTTAGACTTTAACATGAAATCAAAGAAGGAATTTTGTTCCATAACATTAAAAACTAAAAACTACAAACTAAAAATAGGTCGACAATAATTGAACTTACAATCTCACATATAGGAACATGTCTCTACCAGTAAATTATTATCAACTTTCAGTATTTTACTCAATTTTATTTTATTAAAACTATACTTTAAAAAATTATCTTTTTAGTTATCAGAAAAGCTATAGGGTCCGGGACCCCTCAGGACCCCGCCTCGGTCCGCCCCTGGGCTCTTCCAAGGATTCACCCATACTGTGGTGTTTTCATCGGTCCCTACAAAAAACATGCCCCATACCTTTGTGTTATGGGCTTTATCAGGGGCAATAGGATAATAAAAATCGAGTCCAAGTTGGATGGGCTGCGTTTGGGCTGGGGAGAAAGGAAAACAAGACCGAAAAAATAACAAAAGAAAACTCAGGTTTTCCAGCACTGCCCATCACACCTTGACCACTTGAGCTGTAACAACTCTCAGTTCTTAACTGTAGAAAGTAAAATAAAAGTCGTATTGCAAGCTAAACGAGGAAATAAATAAAAACACTTTAGCTAGGAATCAAACCCAGAACCGCTGGGTCACATGGAGAGTATGCTAACCGGCTATGCTGAGTCGGAAATCAATATCTTCATGGGAGAAAATAATACTAGAGTTTTTAGCCCGGACTGGGATGACTATTCTAAAAATGCTACGAGTTTAAAAGAAAGTATACAAGGAAAAACAAAAGAAGACTAATCTAATGGCATGAAATCATGGAATGTAAATAATAAGATAAGTAAATAAAACAAGATGAATGGGTTTTAAAACCGGATTGTTATTTGGAGATTCATTTTCAAAAATTCGTGTTTCTATGAAATGCTTTGAAAAAGATTATAAAATGATGGTTTCGTTATGGCACGCACGCTAATATGTTTTGAAAAAGAAAGGCGACGACCCCTCTTATTATTTCGAAATTTGCTTTATGGGGTGAGAATTTTTGGTGTCTACAGCTGGCCACCTGGCCCTTATCCTTTAAACCATTCACTTAACCTTTTCCAATTAAATTCCACCTCAGGTGTCATGTCAAGACAACCCTTAATAACTTATTAATGGACGATAGTCCCCTGGGTTCCAATGGAACCATTACCAGCTGACCTTATGGCCCTGGTTAAACATTTTGACCGATCCGGTCGAACCTGTGCACCAACGGCAGTGTAACACCCCTCTCCTTAAACACGTAATAATCTCTCTCGTAGCAATAAATAAAACGTCTTACAACGGAAGAAATAATAACAACAACAATACTCACTCGGGTGTCACCGGCCATTACTCGCCCATGCGAGTAACGAAGCCAAACTATATCCAACAACCAATATAAACAAACTGCTAACCGCTGTGATAACGAGATAACTCCTATACATCATACTAAGTCCATAAACCATAAATGTCGACAAGTGAGCATCTACCCAATCCCAAATATATATAACCGTATCATAATACAATCCATAGCCTAACATCGTTATACAAATTAACTCCATGTGCGGTAATTAAAATAAACTCTACTACCCTGATCCCGCACTTCGGCTTCGGCGATAATCAACAACCTGCACAATGAGTGTAGTCTCAGCGATAAACGCTGAGTATGTCGGGCCTGGACCCTAATGGTCACTTAGAAACTTTAACCATCTTATTATTAGATTGGTTTCATGCTTTTCCATTTTACAGTTATAATCAATACTGTAATATACACGCATAAATTCATAATCATCCATCCAATTCAAACAGTCATAAACACCTAACCATCCATCCAATTCAAACAGTCATAGAATATCACAAACAACAATTGTATATCGAACATATCGAATAATAATACTGAATAAACGCCGTGGCGAACACCATCCTTTGTTAATTTAATTTGGCCTTCAAGGCCCCATCCATCCAAACCATGTTAATTAAATACCAGTTGGGCGTCGTGTTAAGACAACCCGATAACCTCACCATGGACAGTAGTCTTCCCGTACACACGAAGGTGCTCATTTCGCCAGAGGTCCGGAGGCCCCTGACTATTCACTTTGCCTCATAAGGCGTCCATATAAGGCCGTAGCCACCTGACCCACGATCCAAATAGGGCTCGTTGGGTATAAACCTGGAGCGGAACCTGATCGGGAACCCCTCAGTGATCACAAATGCGCAACCAGGTAGTTCGTAAACTACACTGGATTCCTCACCTCAACTCACACCATCTCTCTCTCATAATATTTAAGATATGCTCTTAGTCTTATGGAGAATACAATTATTAATTAGCTGCCCAATGGGTCTCACGCATACCTAGAAATAATCTAGGTTATATTCATGTTCGAGATCATGCCCTAGAGACCGACAATGTCGTGACTCGTTCCTAAGTGTTTACTTAGGTTACCATATACTTAATATTAATACTATGGTATTATATCAAGTAACCGTCATGTTATCACATTAAACGTATATGTATGTTTATATAAGTCGATCTATAGTCGACGTAGTGTTAGTCCCGTAGGACGCTCGTGCATAAATTGAAATACCCCAAACATAATTATGCTAAGTAAACATCAATTTATGATGTGGTAAGGCTAAAATATGCCTTAGAAGATTGGTAGACAATTTAAACCAAGGAAAATACAAGAAAATGCCTTAAGGGCAATTAGGGCAAAAATGTGCTCTAAGCTTGGAGAGACTTGGGTGAGTACCCAAATATCATCCTAAGACCTTAGTAATCTTCTAATGGTCATTTTAAACCAATTACCAAAGAAAAACCAAGCTTGAAAACAAGTTAAAACACAAAAATGTGCTTTAAGAAGTCTTAAAGCACATTTTTGAAAAATTGTCTTGTAAATGAGTTTTGAGTGGCTAAATCCCATGATTACACCTTAATAACATGTGTACTAATTAGTATCACATTAGGAAGCCTAAATCAATGGGAAATCAAAAATTTCAGAAATATGTGCACTAATTTGTGGAATAGTGCCAAATATGACTAGTTTAATTTAGTCAACATAAGTCAATTAGTTGGTCAACCAAGACCATAAATATCTTGGTTATAAAGAGGGGGCCGGTTTTCTAAGGATGAGTCACAAAAGACTTCATCAAATAAGGGAAAAAGAAGAGATAAGTAAAGAAGTACTACTTGCTTTATAAAGCAAATATCCTATTAGCCTACCTCTCTCTCTCTTCCATTTCTCTTCTTCTTCCACGGTTTTCTTCTTGTTCTCTCTGTTCCAAACCGTGCCCAACCAGCTCCATACTTGTTCCATCTTCAAATGTCCATAAGTTACTCATTTTAGCTCCAAATCAAAAAGTGAGCATAGATTATTCTTAGTTAGCTCAAGCTCTAGCTTTCTATCTTTACAAAATTGGAAAGCTTCATTTTGGAGCCATGGGAAATCTCCATTGATGGAGGAAAATCAAGTTTGAAGAGTTCATTAGCTTCTCCATCCTCTAAGGTAAGGTAAAGAAAATGTAAGAAAAATCTTGTTTCCATCACTTCCTCACCATGACCGAAAATTACCTTCTCATGGAGCCTTGTTTTATCCATTGTTCTAGTTTGATTCTATTCTCCAAGGGCTAGAGGAGGTCCTTCTTGATTCATATCCAAGCCTATCTTAAGACTCCAAGGTAAAACATTCATTTCAATACCTTAGAACACATTTTTAGCCTAGGGTTTACTCCTTAAGGTTAATGTATTATTTAGCACTCATGAGATCCAATGTATATTGATTAGAACATTGGCAAGGGAAATTTAAATGGTGGCCGAGATTTCCAAGGGAAGAAGCCTAAGGAGAAAGTTGAGGGAAACTTGAGAAAAACAAGGTAAATTGCTTACCTAAGGGTGGATTAAGTTTTAAGGGGTGGTATTTAGATAAGTACTAATGTAGCTTAAAGCTTACATTAAGTAATGGGTTATATAACCTAGGAAAAAGAATTTAAACAAGCTTATGAACTTATGACTAAGGAGCCAATGGGAATGAGTTAGTAATATAAGTTTAAGAGGGATTTTAAGAGCATTAAAACTACTATGAGATTGATGGGTGTATTTGTAGGTTGAAAGCTTATATATGTGGGAAATTCAGTGTTTAAGTTTGTCATTTAAGGGCCTAAGAGCCATGTCATTTAAGAGCCTTGGTGCTATGCAATTTAAGATTATTGCACTATATTGAGTTTGTTGTGAATGAGTTGATTTGGGTGAGAAAATAAGATGAGAAAGGACTTGATGTGTGTGAGTTGGTTGAATGAGGAAAACAATGCATTTGGGCATGATAAATACTAGGGAAGCTATGGCGAAATTTGAGTAGAAAACAAAGGGTTTAAGTGATGGTTATGATTTAATATGACCTAGGGTTTACTTGGGACCAATATAAGGAGTTTGAGTGGAAATGAGTTAACTAAGGAGTTCTCAAGGTTTAGGATGACCTAGAGATGTCTAGGAGGAATTAGAGGGTAGATGGGTGTATTAGACACACCAAAGTCAAGGTAGGAGGAATGGTAAGACTTGTGCAAAAATCTGGAGGAAATGATGTATAAAGTTTTGAGATGAATTAGGTATGAACTAGAGAGTAAAACAATAAGCGTTTTGGGAAGTTTGTGTAAGTAGTGGTGATGCTAGTAGTGGACTAATAAGGTTTTAGTTAGATGACAATGAGTGGACTTGGAGATGGAAGAGAAAAGTGTAAGAGAATGTTGTAAATTGTCAAGGAAAATGGCTAGGGATGTAAAAGAGCATATGATCATGAGAATGGTGGGTAAGTGAGTAAAAGGAGATGGAAATGTCCAAGGAGGGTGTAGGATAGTTAAGGTAAAGAAGAACAAGGTTAAGGTGCTAAGAAGATGGGGAGAAATGCATAGGTAAGTTCATGAGTTTAGATCGATGAGTAGAAAAAGGAAAAAAAAGGAATTGTGCATGGACATGCAAGATAACCTTGGAAGGTTTAACAAAGCAAAGATGGAGTGTAATGATGTTAAGGAGGAGTTATATGGGTTGAAAAGAAACACTTTGGTTAGTTGAAGTTTTAGACAAAATGTACATGTTGGAAATATAAGGAATTAATTAACAAGTGTTAGGAATTTCTTGCAAGAATTGAGTAAAAGGTTGGAATGATCTTTGGAGGTTATTTTAATGAGTTTGGAGGATGATTAAAGGTGGGTTTAAGGGTCTAAATGATGTCAGAACACATTAGGAGGCTTGAGGAAAAGTTTGGAGAAGATTGGACAATTTTTGGGCTTGTGCTGGAATGGTCCGACCCAGTTGGTTGGATCGGACATGGGTCGGACGTCCTCTGTTAAGTCACCTGTAATTTTTCTGGAATGATCCGACCCAAGGCCCTTGGGTCAGACATGGGTCGGACGGGTGAGTCTTAGAAGACGGGAAAATTTCTGGGATGGTCCGACCCAGTTGGTTGGGTCGGACGACCCTAAACATAAAAAAAAAAAAGAAATTTTAAGGGTGCTTAATGGTGCTAATGGTACACCATTGAGAGGGCAATGGAGATTAGAAACCTAAAGACCTAGGGGATTAAGTTAAGTATAAACTTACATGTTTAAGGATAAGTTATAAGATCAAGCTGTAATCTTAAGAGGTATTAGATGGGGATCATTAAGGGTTAAGTAAGTAAAGTAAGTTGAATTAAGTTAAGTGATTAATAACCTAAAACTGAATGAATGTTGTAGGACTTGAAAGTTTGGAACCCGGAGGAGAATTAAACTACGGGACAATCGACGGTGAACGGTACAGTTCTTCTTGTGACCTGCTTGCTAACAAGGTGTCCCTCGGCTTGTGTAATGTTTGTTTTTGTGTGCTCACTAAACAAGATAAAGCATGCAACCGGAACATTATGTTTATTGTATTGTTGTGTGATGTTTGAAAACTAACACAACTTACCGTGAGAACTTACTAACCAACGTTTAGTAAGGAATTGAGTGAGACTAAGGAACGCTCCCTAATATTAGTTTGTTATAAACCGAAAGAGGTTAACCAACAAACATTGTCTTGAGACTTCTACTAACTGGAACTTAAGGGGGGAGTGAGGAACCCGGGACTGACTCCGGTCATGCATGCTAAGGAAAAGGGGGTCGGTATCTATAGCAGAACCGACTTCCGCTTAAGGACTTGTCTACGGACTTGTTGCCTAGGGTCGGTTGCCGGCTCAGCTACGTTGGGCATACAGTCCAAGGTAGGTGGCATTAAGATGGTGCGGTAGGATCACCTAAATCCTAAATTATAAGATAAGTTGTTTATCCAACCAATGGAGTTAATAGCTCATTGGCTAGGGTTGCTTTTGACCCGACAAAAATAAACATTGAGATAAGACACAATCATTTCTATTTAAAGAGTGGTTTGTATTCTAAGATTAAGATAAGGTTGAGATAAGTTGCAACCATTCCTTTTTAAAGGATGGTTTGTATTATAAGACTGAGATAAGCTACATCCATTCCTTTTTAAAGGATGGTTGTTTTCTAAGATTAAGATAAGACTAAGATTGAGGTATGATAAGGATGGACTAAGATTAAGAGGAAATGTAACTTAAGGAGTGAAATAATTGACTCACTAATTAAGGGAACGCATTTAAGTCGTTCTTTGTGTTCGAACTTTGATTGTTCATATTTGGATTGATTGTTTATTGCACCTTCTATTATGTTGTGCATCTAATCAACCTCCATGCTATCGACAATTAGTCGTCGTAGCCACGTTAGCTTGGGGGCCATGAGAGGATCGTACCAGCATTCGTGCTGACCCCCTTTGGGGGCTTTTTACTACACAGGTGAACGTCAGGAGGCGGCCGTCACGAGAGTAAGATGGGGTACAAGCGCTACGGGTTAAGTGTTGCCTACAAGGTGTGCATGTACACTCGTATGGCATTTGAGTTAGTAAGATGTATAGGATGTGAGGGGTTTGTAAGAAGGATATGTATTTGGTTAAGATTTGTGCGTACTAATGTTCGGTATATTCTGTAGTCAGACCGTGGCAAGGTCCTGGAATGTATTTGTATCCGCTGCAGAGTTGTATATATGGTGATAAGTTTGTGATAACCACGATTGGATCGAGATGGGGTGTTGCATAAATAATTAATGCAGTAACACATAATCACATACACGTATCCAAAACACAAAACACACAAGTGATAACAACCAAATCCGAGCCCAAGGAATTCCGTAGGACAACCCGGATCAAACCCCTTTACATACCGTACACCTTAGACCAAGGATGCGCAGTGTAGTCCACTAGCTCGTCAAGTGCCTTCGTCTGAAGTATGATCTAAACGGTAGTAAACTATAAGTCAGTCTCCATGACTAACTAAATCCGGTATTTCCGAATAACAAGTAACCCCGACAGTTCATCCCCGGATTTCTACAGTTAATTGTTACGGGTTTCTCTAAACCGGTCGGCTTTGTTACTAAACCTCATATGTCGAAATGTTTCGACTGTTAAGTTTAATTCGTTATATTTCTTTAATCTTATCCATCATTTAATTTAGGTATATAACCTATAGTTGCATGTATGCATGCATTATTTATTATATTGCATTATTTTTCCACCATCCATTATAATACATTGTATTATATAATCCATTATCTTTAGTAAACTATATTTCCATTCAAAAACTTACAACATATAGCTTGTAACTATTTTCATGTAATAACCACCACCATTATAATATATGGTTTCCAACCATAATATATATCCATCCTTATATATATTATTCTCGCATATGTATATATTTACCAATATAGGTAAGTTCCAGGAGTTGTAAAACTCTTATATTATATGTTACATTTTTATCATCTTATATTAGATGATTATTCCCATTAGTTGTATTATATTATACAACTTATATTAAGATTATTATCCTAATATTATGTAACATCTTTATATTGTATAATTACAACTCCCAAGGTTTAATCAATAAATACCTTAGTTTATAATCCTTATTTATTTATAGTTTGTCACATTATTTAATGTGTATATCCTTACTTATATTAATTCCATTTAAACCACCTTAATACCATATAATTGTTATAACATTTATAACATTGTAGACCATAGTCTAAAATTCATATTTCTAACCTTAATAATTCGGTACAGCCCTTTATTTTATTTTAATTTCATTTGGCCACATAACATTATGTAATGTTATACCATATACTAATATCATATAATATGATATTTTTATTTCCTTTAAACTTATAACCTATAGTTTTAATACAAAACTATTTAATATTGCCGCATGGGCACTATATCAAAACCTTATTCTTTCCATAACCCATAGTTTTATTTATTTACAAAATCACCCCATTATTTATACCATGTTATATATATCATATAATATAACATTTTTAACTTATAAAATGGTATAACCTATGGTTTTATTTTTTGTAAATTACCGAACAGACCATGTCTGTTTATAAATTAATTTCCAACCCCTTTTACTTTCCAAGTTTATAATTTGACCACATATATAATGTTATGTAATATATATCATATATTATAACATTTTAAACCTTAATATTAATATAACCTATAGTTATATACTTATTTTAATTTGCGAACAGACCCTATAGCTGTTCTTAATTATTTTTCAACCCTTCCACTTTCTATAATTGCCATTTGGCCCAATTTATAACATATAGTTTTGTAATATCATTAAAACTATATATCATACATATATCTTATTAAATACTATTATATTATTCCAAAAATCACCAAATTTCACCAAAGGGTTATAAATATTCCTAACCCTTATAATCTCGGTATTTACTATTCCACCACATATATTTATCCAAAGGGTCACAATGACATAATAACTATATATTATACCTATATAGTTTATTTTAATTCCAAAATCAACCAAATAAATTCCTAAAAATTCCTAATAGCCCATGGGTGTTTATAATACCATTTTACACCCTTTAGTTTCGGTAATGACATATATACCACATATGTTATAAAAATGTTACAATTAAATACTTATCTTATTATAAAACCTTAAATAAGTTATTTAACTTATCTAATTTGGTCAAAGCCTACCATATGGTCAAGGTTGACCTCCTTAATATTGCCTTGACCATTAGTTTCCATATATTACGGTTTGCACCCATATTTTTCAGAAATTACCATTTAACCCCAAAACTTATAAAATCTTATAATTTTTATTTTAAATGCTTTTAACCTCAAACTTTCGGCTTTATTAATATATAGCCCCCAAATTTAATTTAATTACACTTTATACCCCAATTCCTTGCGGTAATATATATATGTTACTTAAACTTAATTAAAACCTTATAAATACATAAATAAAATGGCCTAAAGTACATGGCCTTATTACAAACATTAGCTTATAAAATAAATTACACATAAATGCCCAAAAATACTTTAAACTCTCGGCCTCTCCCATATCTTTTCCATATTTACCAATTTTCCACATAATGTCTTAAATTTGACAATTATGTTAATTAATTACTTATATAAATTTACTAAACCATTCCTTAATCACCTAAGGTCAAAATAAGACCTTTATACCTTGTTCACTCACGGCATATATTATACACATATGTATAAGCACATATTAATATACCAAGTGAAGGTTTAAGTGATATATACCTTATTTTTGCCAAGTTTAGGCCTTGTTTGGCCACGGCTGCTTAGGAACAATTTTTCCACAGCTTAGTTTACATGTTTTCAAACAGCAATTGAGGCATGATTAGTCTCCAAACAAGAGCTAACCATAAGAAGTGTTTAATGTATATTTTCAAGGTAAAATTTACCTTAGAATACCAAAGCAACCAAGGGTAGTCTTCGGCCTATTTTTACAGAAGATAAAGAGCATCAAAAGAGCTACTAAATCAAGGCTTAAAACCAGTACAACTTAGATTAGAAGATGGCTAATTTTCACCTTGATTAAAATGCCAAAAATGGTGTTTTGGCATGGATTTGGCTATTCCTTGAAGCTCTTGATGTACCAACTGAATAAGTATGTTAAGAAGGAGATAATAAGCCTAGGGAATCAAGCTTCCAAACCGGTAATGAAAGAAATGAAGAGATAAGTGCTTAAAGCACATTTTTATACCTTAAGAACAATATAGCTTTGCTTCCTTCCTCCTCTGAATTTCTCCACCGAAACACAGCCTATTTTCCAACCCAAACTCACACCAATGGCTGGATGAAAATGGAAGTGGGTAAGCTCATTGGAAAGAGAAGAAAAAGATGAAGAAAATGGACATAAACTTGTCTTAGGAGCTTACCTAGATCAAAAGATCTCACCAACTTAACTTGGAGTCTCCTTGCTGTTAAGGATGTTAAATGAGAGGGTATGGAGCTGAAGAAGACGGCTGGAGGAAGTAATGGGAGGAAAGAGAAGAAAAAGAGCTTATAAGGTAATGTTTACTCACTTTAGTAAATAGTCTTAGATGACTCATCCTTAGATATTTTAGGTTGCTTAATGGGTGGGTATGACAGCCTAAAGAGGTCGGCAATGGGTGGTTTGGTCAATGGGTGACATTTGACCATGGTTAAAGTTAAGTAATTACATGTTATTTTAGGTACTATTCACCCAAAATCACCCATTTTGATTTTATTTTTAAACTTTGATTTATACTTTATAATATAGTCTATCATGTCACATAAATGATATAAATAATGTAATCTAGTCCTAAAAGTGACAAAAAGTCAATATCTTAGAGCTCATACACAAAAACGTGCTTTAAGGTGTTTTAGTGCACATTTTGTGTCACAAGGTGTTTCTGAGCTTAGTTTTCTTTGAGAACAGTTTTGTTGTGTTCCTTACATGATAATTGATCTTAGGAATCCAATTTTATATCAAATAGAGGTCATAAGACCTTTAAGGTTTCTTAGAGCACATTTTTGCCCTACTTGACCTTGAAGCATGTAAATGCTTTTTCTTTGTGTTGGAATGTTGTCCAATGATTCTAATATGTTCCTTTATGTGTTATAATGCTTAGGACAAAATTTTAGGTCCTAAGAAGTTCATTTGGGTATGTATTTACCCTAAACAGTCAAAGGGTGCAATATCTTGCTTTGAGTTGACCATCGTTGTTCTCAATTGACTTTTAAGGCATGTTTAGGCCTTAATTAATGTGATTAGATGTTTAATCCATGTTTTATTAGTTTGGGGTATTTCAATCTACCCCCCTTAAAAAGACTTCGTCCTGAAGTCACTTAATCAAATAAGTATGTATATAAATATATAACTACTCATTATTCCCATAATGTATATCTATGTGATATATCATTTACACACATTGTATTGTGCTTATACCGCACATAGCCATCACTTTGTGGCGTTAATTCAATCATATATGGATATAGGTGATCCATCAGCACCATTATTTCCTATCAATTCTACAAACCCTAACATCCTCCCCGAGATGTCCATAACATACCATCCTTCCACATTCCACATCTAATGATTCATTTTGTATCTAGGTGATACCATATGTAATCATTCTACAAGGTAATATAAATATATATCACAAGTATCATAAGAATCGTACTACACACATGGGTGTAAATACAACATTCAAACAGGTATCTCATAAGATACATACATACAAGTGCACATCACACATAAACAAACCAAGAACGTACGCCCCGCGTACCAAATATAACCAACAAAACATCGTATGCCCCGCATACCACCAGTTCACTGTATGCCATGCATACGAAACAAACAAACAGACAAACCTCGTATTCCCCGCATACCACAAACTACTGTATGCCCCGCATACGAAACAACAAAACTTAGTGCACACATGTGCACAGCCAAGAGGCTCTACCCCCCTTAAAAAGGGTTACGCCCCCGTACCCCCACAAGTATACCACAGCCGCTCAACAAGGAGCGCTGGATACTTGGCTCTCACTCCAACTTGTGGATTATCCTCATATCAGAGAGACGGGTATGACTCTAGCCCTTCCAGGCTCCACAACACATAAAGGGTGAGGCACAGATCTGTTTGTGCTCTCTCCCGAATTCGTTCTAATGGGCCCACTCACTCCGTATTGAGGAGCAGACCCATGAACATAGGCTCAGTTTGCCTCTTTTCATTGTTGTGTATCCTCTCGTTTGGATCACTGGCGTACATGCGTGTGTCTTCTCTCACTATTCAGCTTGAGGTGCAATATGACATTGGCTATTGTTAGTACTCAGTGCTCTTGCACTTGTCTTTGTAATACTAAGACGTACCAGCCTACATGTCCACGGAGATAAAGCTTGTCATCCGTGTCTCCAAGTGGTTTTGTTCCGGAGTAACACACTGTTGTAGTTCTTTGATACACACTCGTGTTGATATCCATTGCATCTTTCTGTATTCCCACTAGATTAATAACTACACAAGTGCAATACCAAAACACTCAGTGCTATAGAGTGCAGAGGCGTAAACTCTCAACAGCTAATATCTAATGAGTCAACAGCTAAGATGAACGAACTATCATGTGAGTGTTACATTCCAAGTCCATTGTTCCTTGCTTAAGGTATCTGCTAGTATATTAGCTTTGTCTCTCATCATTGCGTAGTCACGCGTTTATGTTCACATCCTCTGGTAGATTTCCTCTGGATTGCAAGAATTTGCTCGATCCTTATGAGGATTCTACATATTATTTCGTCCATAATGGGTTTTCATGTTTCTTCCCTTAGTGTTCACGTCCTTGAAAGGTTTCCCTGTCTTCACTGTATACTGTCTACTGCTCTGTGTTGAAGGTTCTTGATTTCTCTAGCCCGTTGGTTTAACTGCGGCTCTTCTCGTCCATCTTCGAGGTAATCTGTATCACTGTCCTTAGTACGAAGTTGACTACTTCTCGTGTTCCTAACACTACTTGTCTACATACATGGGGTACCATACTGATACATTACTACTTACCCGACTAACTCATAAATAAGTCTGTCAGGCCCACATGCTCCTATCGAAGTGCGGTCGTCCCATGTCTCGTTTAGTAAACTGGTAATGTCCGTCACACGGTTATTGTGAAGTATTTTTGTTGTCCAATCTCCCTTTGATGGATGTCCTTTTTGTTGTTTATTAGTTCATTATCGGTTATCTTGTTGTAAGTGCTATTGCCCTAGTGGCATCAGTGGTAATTGTGCCATAAACTGGCGTTATTCAGTCGGTGTAAGTAAAAATCTGTGCTATATTTAGAAAAATTGGCTCTCCTAATTCGATCTCATTGAGTACACCATATTCCTTTCCTCCATGTTATCATGATCATATCTCATCCATAGTTGTATTCGTTCCCTCATCCGTTTAATTGGATATATTGCAGATTGCATAATAGCTTGAGCAACTGGCTCTCCACTTCCCAACCATCCTCACTAACGGTGGTGCATCTACAAAGGGTATGCTTGTCCATAAGACTAAACATTCATCACTAGTAGTGATTAGCATTAAATGCGCGTATACACTAATGGTATTTGGCTAATAAGCCATGTCTGAAAATTCTCGAACAATTAAACTGGTGTGGTTTACAATTACAGTGGCTGTATAATTTCTTCAGTTGCTTTTGGTGGTTGGACTAACGGTCTTCCCGAGGTTTCATAGGTTTCTAATCTTATGGTTTGTATGAAAATTGATATGAAAGTTGGTATTAAAATTTTATAGTAATAATAAGAGATTAAAATTTAGTAGTAGTTGCAGTTGCTGGCATTGCTGTAGCAAGTGCGCAAGGCAGATGGAAATTTCAGTGGTATGATGTCATAGCACTTGCAATAGCAAGGTACCATGCAGGTGGAAATATTAGTTCAGTAATTACCGGTCTCATTGACTCTGCGTCGTTGAGTATGGGCTACATGATAATGTAAGCATCAACATTCTATTCATATATATGTAATCTGTCAATTTCAAGTTTACTCGTATCGAGTCCACACAACTAGTCTCAAAAGTCATATAACCAAAGGGCGAGTGGTCAATGACACACTCCCACATATTTACAACATATCTCTGTCTAACATCCAAGGTAAGTACATAACAAGGTAAGCAAAAGTCTTCCACCAGCGGTCTCATGGAGTTCAGGGTACTCATGCCCTATCTACTCCCTTGCCCCTCTGGGCCCCAGCATCAGTAGATGTCTGGCCATCCTGACCGCCTCGTGGTACTCCAGATCCTCCAACTGAGGTCTTCTGAGTGTTCCTTGGTGGCCTGTAGTTACGGCCTCAGGGTTCATCCAACACTCGAACTCCCGGTGGCCCTCTTTCTTTCAGCACCGACACTCGACTTGCGGCCACTGCAGTCGACCCCAGGATGATCCTTCCCACAACGCTTGCAATAGAAAGGGCGTTGGGGCTGTCCGGTGCCCTTAGGAGGCGCAGATCTCAAATGCTGAGCATCTATAGTTGGGCGGTCAACCGAAGGACGTGCTCTTTCCCCTTCGCTCCCTGGTGACCCTGCTGCCCTTTCTTTTGAAAGAATTTCTTGTTAAGGTTTTCGGGTCAGCATTTATAAGGTATTTAGTATGATAAGTAATCTAGAATGGGATAAGTCCTTACTTTCCCTTCTTCTGGGCTATCGCCTGGAGATGCTCCTCCACCCTCAGACTCTCCTTCAGGGTTCTTTCTCTTCTTGGTCCCGAGAGTCTCTTCCCGAGTCTGGAGCATTAGCTCCGTCCTCGATGCAGCGTAATAACACTCCTGGAATCTCGTTGGTAAGTTCTCATAAAGTTAACCGGTAATGTAGTAAGTAAAGAATTTATGGCTTTCAGTTAATACCTGGATAGTAGAATAGAGGGTAAGCACCCATCGCCATCTGGATGCAAAAACAACAATCCCCCCGGGAACTTCTCAACCTTCACGGTCTGAGTAATCAACGCCGGGGATAAAGTCCAGCAGACCAATGAATCGAGCGTAGTACTCATCCACGGTCAGACCTCCCTGGGATAGTGTCTCGAACTCACGGCGCTTCTTCTGCTTGAGATGTGCCGGATAGTACTTCCCCCCTCAGCAACTCGACAAAGGCAGCCACGAAAAGTCGGGCATAGCCAAGTGATGGTCCTTGACCAACCTCCACCAAGTGCTGGCTGCATCCTTCAGATGAAAGCAGCAATGACGACCCTCTTGTCGGCAGGTGTACTTGCAAAGCTTCGTAGGCCTTCTCATGTTCAACTATAAAACGCTCCAAGGCTACGGGGTCTGGCTCCCCTGGAATATATAGGTGGTCGGGTGTCGGTAATTGACTTTCAACCAGTTCGTTTCCCTGGGCTGTGGCGGGTGGGCTGGGGTTCCTCCAATCTGAGTACCAAGCTGTGGGAGAACGACAGCAATCGTCTCTGCTGTGCAACTCCTGGAATCACGGGTCACCACCTCACCTCTAGACATTACCATGCCCTCTAGTTCCCCAGACATCTGTAGTACCGCATGTCATAAATACTCGGTAATTTACCGTACACAACCTGTAGATATTGAATGCCTTGAAGGCTAATATATCACGCAATTTGCGTTACTAAACACTATATCCTTTTAGACGACGTCGTCTCGTACCTCACAACGTTTCCCGTAATTTCCCAAGTCCTAACTTACTGTCTAACCTATTTCTCGTCATCAGAGCGGTACTCCACTCTGATACCACTTTTGTAATATCCCTCTCCGTAAACACATAATACTATCTCTCGTAGCAATAAATAAAACGTTCTTACAGGGGAAGAAATAATAACAACAACAATACTCACTCGGTGTCACCGGCCATTACTCGCCCATGAGATAACGAAGCCAAACTATATCCAACAACCAATATAAACAACTGCTAACCGTTGTGATAACGATAGATAATCCTATACATCATACTAAGTCATAAACCATAAACGTCGACAAGTGAGCGTGCTACCCAATCCCGAATATACATAACCCGTATCATAATACATCCATAGCCAACATCGTTATACAAATTAACTCCATGTGCGGTAATAAAAATAACTCTACTACCCTGATCCCGCACTTCGGCGTGGCGATAATCAACAACCTGCACAATGAGTGTAGTCTCAACGATAAACGCTGAGTATGCCGGGCCTGGACCCTAATGGTCACTTAGTCAATTTAACCATCTTATTATTAGATTGGTTTCATGCTTTTTCCATTTACAGTTAAATCAATACTGTAATATACTGCATAAATTCATAATCATCGATCCAATTCAAACAGTCATAAACACCTAACCATCCCTCCAATTCAAACAGTCATAGAATATCACAAACAACAATTGTATATCGAACTATACAAATAATAATACTGAATAAACGCCGTGGCGAACACCATCCTTTGTTAATTTAATTTGGCCTTCAAGGCGCCCATCCATCCAAACCATTTTAATAAATACCAGTTGGGCGTCGTGTTGAGACAACCCGATAACCTCACCATGGACAGTAGTCCTCCCGTACACACGAAGGTGCTCATTTCGCCAGAGGTCCGGAGGCCCCTGACTATTCACTTTGCCTCGTAAGGCCGTCCATATAAAGGCCGTTAGCCACCTGACCACGATCCAAATAGGGCTCGTTGGTATAAACCTGAGCGGAACCCGATCGGGAACCCCCTCAGTGATCACCAATGCGCGTCAACAGGTAGTTCGTTAAACTACACTGGATTCCTCACCTCAACTCACACCATCTCTCTCTCATAATGTTTAAGAATGCTCTTAGTCTTATGGAGAATACAATTATTAATTAGCTTGCCCAATGGGTCTCACGCATACCTAGAAATAATCTAGGTTATATTCAGTTCGAGATCCATGCCCTAGAGACCGACAATGTCGTGACTCGTTCCTAAGTGTTTTACTTAGGTTACCATATACTTAATATTAATATATGGTATTATATCAAGTAACCGTCAGGTTTCACTAAACGTATATGTATGTTTATATAAGTCGATCTATAGTCGACGTAGTGTTAGTCCCGTAGGACGCTCATGCATAAATAATTAATAATGCAGTAACACATAATCACATACACGTATCCAAAACACATAACACACAAGTGATAACAACCAAATCCGAGCCCAAGGAATTCCTTAGGACAACCCGGATCAAACCCCTTTACATACCGTACACCTTAGACCAAGGATACGCAGTGTAGTCCACTAGCTCATCAAGCGCCTTCGTCTAAAGTATGATCTAAACGGTAGTAAACTATAAGTCAGTCTCCATGACTAACTAAATCTGGTATTTCCGAATAACAAGTAACCCCGAAAGTTCATCCCCGGATTTCTACAGTTAATTGTTACGGGTTTCTCTAAACCGGTCGGCTTTGTTACTAAACCTCGTATGTCGAAATGTTTCGACTGTTAAGTTTAATTCGTTATATTTCTTTAATCTTATCCATCATTTAATTTAGGTATATAACCTATAGTTGCATGTATGCATGCATTATTTATTATATTGCATTATTTTTCCACCATCCATTATAATACATTGTATTATATAATCCATTATCTTTAGTAAACTATATTTCCATTCAAAAACTTACAACATATAGCTTGTAACTATTTTCATGTAATAACCACCACCATTATAATATATGGTTTCCAACCATAATATATATCCATCCTTATATACATTATTCTCGCATATGTATATATTTACCAATATAGGTAAGTTCCATGAGTTGTAAAACTCTTATATTATATGTTACATTTTTATCATCTTATATTAGATGATTATTCCCATTAGTTGTATTATATTATACAACTTATATTAAGATTATTATCCTAATATTATGTAACATCTTTATGTTGTATAATTACAACTCCCAAGGTTTAATCAATAAATACCTTAGTTTATAATCCTTATTTATTTATAGTTTGTCACATTATTTAATGTGTATCCTTACTTATATTAATTCCATTTAAACCACCTTAATACCATATAATTGTTATAACATTTATAACATTGTAGACCATAGTCTAAAATTCATATTTCTAACCTTAATAATTCGGTACAGCCCTTTATTTTATTTTAATTTCATTTGGCCACATAACATTATGTAATGTTATACCATATACTAATATCATATAATATGATATTTTTATTTCCTTTAAACTTATAACCTATAGTTTTAATACAAAACTATTTATATTGCCGCATGGGCACTATATCAAACCTTATTCTTTCCATAACCCATAGTTTTATTTATTTACAAAATCACCCCATTATTTATACCATGTTATATATATCATATAATATAACATTTTTAACTTATAAAATGGTATAACCTATGGTTTTATTTTTTGTAAATTACCGAACAGACCATGTCTGTTTATAAATTAATTTCCAACCCCTTTACTTTCCAAGTTTATAATTTGACCACATATATAATGTTATGTAATATATATCATATATTATAACATTTTAAACCTTAATATTAATATAACCTATAGTTATATACTTATTTTAATTTGCGAACAGACCCTATAGCTGTTCTTAATTATTTTTCAACCCTTCCACTTTCTATAATTGCCATTTGGCCCAATTTATAACATATAGTTTTGTAATATCATTAAAACTATATATTATATATCTTATTAAATACTATTATTATTCCAAAAATCACCAAATTTCACCAAAGGGTTATAAATATTATTCCTAACCCTTATAATCTCGGTATTTACTATTCCACCACATATATTTATCCAAAGTGTCACAATGACATAATAACTATATATTATACCTATATAGTTTATTTTAATTCCAAAATCAACCAAATAAATTCCTAAAAATTCCTAATAGCCCATGGGTGTTTATAATACCGTTTTACACCCTTTAGTTTCGGTAATGACATATTTACCACATATGTTATAAAAATGTTACAATTAAATACTTATCTTATTGTAAAACCTTAAATAAGTTATTTAACTTATCTAATTTGGTCAAAGCCTACCATATGGCCAAGGTTGACCGCCTTAATATTGCCTTGACCATTAGTTTCCATATATTACGGTTGCACCCATATTTTTCAGAAATTACCATTTAACCCCAAAACTTATAAAATCTTATAATTTTTATTTTAAATGCTTTTAACCTCAAACTTTCGGCTTTATTAATATATAGCCCCCAAATTTAATTTAATTACACTTTATACCCCAATTCCTTGCGGTATATTTATATATATATATATATATATATATAATATATATATATATATATAGTTACTTAAACTTAATTAAAACCTTATAAATACATAAATAAAATGGCCTAAAGTACATGGCCTTATTACAAACATTAGCTTATAAAATAAATTACACATAAATGCCCAAAAATACTTTAAACTCTCGGCCTCTCCCATATCTTTTCCATATTTACCAATTTTCCACATAATGTCTTAAATTTGACAATTATGTTAATTAATTACTTATATAAATTTACCAAACCATTCCTTAATCACCTAAGGTCAAAATAAGACCTTTATACCTTGTTCACTCACGGCATATATTATACACATATGTATAAGCACATATTAATATACCAAGTGAAGGTTTAAGTTATTTATACCTTATTTTTGCCAAGTTTAGGCCTTGTTTGGCCACGGCTGCTTAGGAACAATTTTTCCACAGCTTAGTTTACATGTTTTCAAACATCAATTGAGGCATGATTAGTCTCCAAACAAGAGCTAACCATAAGAAGTGTTTAATGTATATTTTCAAGGTAAAATTTACCTTGGAATACCAAAGCAACCAAGGGTAGTCTTCGGCCTATTTTTACAGAAGATAAAGAGCATCAAAAGAGCTACTAAATCAAGGCTTAAAACAGGTACAACTTAGATTAGAAGATGGCTAATTTTCACCTTGATTAAAATGCCAAAAATGGTGTTTTTGGCATGGATTTGGCTATTCCTTGAAGCTCTTGATGTACCAACTGAATAAGTATGTTAAGAAGGAGATAATAAGCCTAGGGAATCAAGCTTCCAAACTGGTAATGAAAGAAATGAAGAGATAAGTGCTTAAAGCACATTTTTATACCTTAAGAACAATATAGCTTTGCTTCCTTCCTCCTCTGAATTTCTCCACCGAAACGCAACCTATTTTCCAACCCAAACTCACACCAAATGGCTGGATGAAAATGGAAGTGGGTAAGCTCATTGGAAAGAAAAGAAAAAGATGAAGAAAATGGACATAAACTTGTCTTAGGAGCTTACCTAGATCAAAAGATCTCACCAACTAAACTTAGAGTCTCCTTGCTGTTAAGGATGTTAAATGAGAGGGTATGGAGCTGAAGAAGACGGCTGGAGGAAGTAATGGGAGGAAAGAGAAGAAAAGAGCTTATAAGGTAATGTTTACTTACTTTAGTAAATAGTCTTAGATGACTCATCCTTAGATATTTTAGGTTGCTTAATGGGTGGGTATGACAGCCTAAAGAGGTCGGCAATGGGTGGTTTGGTAAATGGGTGACATTTGACCATGGTTAAAGTTAAGTAATTAAATGTTATTTTAGGTACTATTCACCCAAAATCACCCATTTTGATTTTATTTTTAAACTTTGATTTAGACTGTATAATATAGTCTATCATGTCACATAAATGATATAAAGAATTTAATCTAGTCCTAAAAGTGACAAAAAGTCAATATCTTAGAGCTCATACACAAAAACGTGCTTTAAGGTGTTTTAGTGCACATTTTGTGTCACAAGGTGTTTCTGAGCTTAGTTTTATTTGAGAACAGTTTTGTTGTGTTCCTTACATGATAATTGATCTTAGGAATCCAATTTTATATCAAATAGAGGTCATAAGACCTTTAAGGTTTCTTAGAGCACATTTTTGCCCTACTTGACCTTGAAGCATGTAAATGCTTGTTCTTTGTGTTGGAATGTTGTCCAATGATTCTAATATGTTCCTTTATGTGTTATAATGCTTAGGACAAAATTTTAGGTCCTAAGAAGTTCATTTGGGTATGTATTTACCCTAAACAGTCAAAGGGTGCAATATCTTGCTTTGAGTTGACCATCGTTGTTCTCAATTGACTTTTAAGGCATGTTTAGGCCTTAATTAATGTGATTAGATGTTTAATCCATGTTTTATTAGTTTGGGGTATTTCAGGCAGTGCCCTCCGCCATCATCGAATGTGGACAATGGATTCCCTTGAGTGACTCCCCATTGAAGTCTCTCGTAGTGATCACGATGCACAACCAGAAAGTCGAAACAGTCTGGATTCCTCTCTCTATAAGTTAGCCCTTTTTGTCAGTGACATAATGATCAATTCTTGAGTTAAGACTATAACAATTGACCATCAGTTAGGTTCAATAATACCTAAAGGTCAGTTAGTCTGGTTCCAGTTTAGATGTATAAACTTCCAGTCACAAGATGTTCGCGTAAAATAAGATGCAGTAGTGTTGAGCAATACAGTATACAATATCATATACATAAAATCACAGATATCGCTCTTAATAATTAAACACACAACGTCTGGACCTTAGGAAAATCCTTAGGACATTCAGACCACATAATTAACATACCGTTCACCAAGTAACTGCTAGTTTGACAAATTTCTGTTCAGTAGTTCCTTCCTGTACGTTGTTATATAAACATGCAATACCGGATAATATTAATATAACTATTTACTAAATATTACAGTACTGTCACTGTAGCGTTTATACTCGTTGTATAATAACTCTGTATGTTCTTTATTTCCCCCTGTTATTTAACAGTGGCTCTAGATAGCTCATTAGTTCATTATTTTATGTGATCTCCACATGTGATAATGAATTTCCACCTTGTAGTATATTTCTATTTCCTTAATTATATACTCATGATTGTTTCCACTTATTCTTTATATTATATCCTTTGGTCATTTTTATTATAACCACAATTATTTTATAAACTTTATATTATACTCCATAATATACCCTAATACATTATATTACCTAGTTTTAATTCCTTTCTTTATTAAATTATAAAACCAACATTTTCAATTTCGGTATTTGTATTTTGTACCCAACAACTTTTATAAATTACCAAATAACCACATATAATTTTCGGTAATCATAATTTGAACCCATTAACTTTTACAACTTACCAAATAACCATATAACTTTTATAATTTACTAAATACCCATATTAACTTTAGAAATTGTAAACTGGGTTGCTATTCGCAGTACAAAATTACTAATCACCGCAGTACAAAATTTTTTTAATTCATACTGACGTTGTACACATGTAATGATGTCGTGTTGTAACTTTTGTTTTTTTTAAAATAATTTATTTAGCGTAAACAGTAAAAAACACTCTGATTGTTACAAAACATTATAAACCTGTATTAATTGCGTCAATATGATTTTAATTGTGAATCCACGTAATTTGGACGACATTTTACGTTATGTTTGACTAAATTACAAACATTGGTACATATTCAGAATGTCGTACTCAATTCATAGTTAAAAACGCCAATTTCGGGTGAAAAATGCTCTAATTGTAATAAAAGACGTTAAACCCTTTTTAATCGCATTTAAACGTTATAATTGTGACTCCACATAAGTTAATGACATTTTATGTTGTGTTTGACTAAATTACAAACATTGTTACACTTTCTGAACGTTGTATTGAAATCGCAGTTGAAAACGTCAATTTCAGGTAAAAAACGCTCGTACTATATATAGCCTAACCTTCCTTGGATTATTCATTTCTCACTTCCTCACTCTCTCTCCTCTATCTCTCTTAAGGAAGAAGCTCTCTTCTGACTGCCGGAGCCGCCGCCGGAGCCACCACCGGAGCCGCCACCTGCCGCCGCCAACCACCGCCGGACCACCGCCGAAAAAATTTTCCGGTGAGTTTTTCGATTTTTTTTTTGCAACTTATAGATTTGGGTGTCCTGAGTATGAATTTGGTGTTTTTTGAAATTCAACATTATTTGAGCTAGATCTAGCATGCAAAATTCGAAAAAATTCAAAAAAAATAAAAAAAGAGTGAAGACTGGGTCGAGTACTGTGGCTGCTCGGTTTCGGCGGTGGGCGAGTAGCGCTACTGCTCTACCCGGAGCGATGCGAGGAGACCTGCTGCTCGAACTGGACGAGGGCGAGGACCGGAGCGGCTCTACCCAGAGCGATGCGAGGAGCGCTGCTTCTCGGACGATTTGCGCGGGCGCCCGACTGTTGGTGCGAGGAGTACCGCTGCTCGGACTGGAGGAGGGCGAGCACCTGGACTACTCGCCGCCAGAGAAGGAGAGGAGCCGCGGTCCTCTACTTGGAGACGGGCGAGTAGCAGTGCTACTCGACCCAGTTTAATTTTTTTTTTTTTGAATTCTAATATTTTGAATGCTTTTTTAAATGTTTTAATTTGTTTATTTTTGTATTATAATGTTGTGAATGATTTTTAAATGTTTTAATTTGTTTATTTTTGTATTATAATATTGTGAATGATTTTTAAATGTTATAATTTGTTTATTTTTGTATTATAATATTGTGAATGATTTTTAAATGTTTTAATTTGTTTTTTTTTTAATTTAACTAATATTGTGAATGATTTATAAATGTTTGAATTTTTTTTTGAATTGTTGTGAATGATATGATTATAAATGTTTGAATTTTTATGTTATGAGTGAGGAATATAACTGTGTGATATTCGTATGCAGTGATGGATCGTCTGAAAAAAGCAGTGAGACATGTCACGAAGAGGAAGAATAAAGACCGGGGTGTGCAGCAGGCTATGACGGCCTCGTACCGTCGTCGTGCACATGCTCCTGGTGACGGGCCGAGTAATCCTGCCCCCCGCATGGAAGCAGCACGCCATTCATCTTTCCATCCGGGTCAATCTTCCAACGACCCGGCGTTTCAAGTACCAGCACCACCAATGGTAGCGGAGGATGACTCGGCGGTGTTCAATATACCGAGGAGACGCATGCCAGTGTTGTCATCATCCAGTAGTGCATTTTCTGACAGATCACTGCACAGCTCTAGCTACAATATCTCGGGGGAATCAAGCCACCAGACTGCTCCGTCAGGCGGTGGTAGTTCATCACGTCCACCACGTGCATCACCTGCCCGTGCTGTTGAGGACCATGTGATGACTGAGCGTTCACCACATGCTGATGATGATGGTCGTGGTGCTGATGATGAGGACTCACCCGACGTGGATGAGGAGCAGGATAAGGAAGATGATGAAGTCATGGATAAGGAGGATGACACTGACGAGGAAGCAGCGCTAGCGATGGTTCCAGTCATTCCTACCTCTTGGAAGTTGACAGAGGTGCCAGTTCCTGGCGGTCCACTACTCACTAGTGTTATCACTAGTTTCGGGGGTCATGTAGCGCTTGACTTATGGACCTCGACTAAGATATGTTCTCTATCTTCTCCTGTATTTGATCATTTAATATCATACTACGTTTTGTAAGTGTTAAATATTGGTCATTATGTAGGATCGTGGGGTTTTGAGTTTCAAATCCCGTAGGGTGATGCTTACCTGCTGGCCAAAAGATCAAATTTCCAAACCAAGAACAAGGAAGATGCTTGAGTATTCTGGTATAGAGCACCTACAGGATATTACGATGTCATACAACAATATGTCCCTCATCAGTGCTTTTGTGGAGAGGTGGCAGCCTGATACAAACTCATTCCATATGCCGTTTGGTGAGATGACGATTACCCTGCATGATGTGTGGATACTGCAAATCCCCATCGTTGGTCGTCCATTGATAGGGATTCATCCACCACTGAGTTGAAGGAGGTAATGGCTGATTGTCTTAATTTTGGGGCAGATGTTGAGAGTATGACAGAGGCACTGTGGAACACCGGTGCTGTATCAATTTCGAGCTTGTTGCAGCATGAGAAAATGAAGAGGCAATGAAGCAGGCATGTGGTTGGTTGTATCATCTGATTGGTACCACCATATTAGCTGGAAAATCAAATGGTCGTCTGAGTCCACAGCTGTTCAGTTTAGTAGCTCCTGTGAAGAAAGGTACCAAGCTTCGTAAATATGCATGGGGAGCTGGTACTCTTACATGGTTATATCGCCAGCTAGGGATAGCATCTCGTGCCGGCTCCAGTGGGATAGGTGGTTCTATGACGTTACTTGAGGTATGTCTCCTAATGTGCATCTAGTATATGATAACTCACTAAGTATAATAATTGGTATTGCTTAATCATTCTAGTGTTTTATATGCACAGTGCTGGATTTATGCGTACTTCCCTACATTAAGACCAGCTATTAGCCCGGACTGGCGCGCTAATGATGATAGACCTTGGGCTCTAAGATGGGTGAGATCTACCTCTCAAGTGCAGGATCATCGTTCATTGCAAGGATATCGTGAGCATCTAGATGCTTTGACTGCTCTAAATGTAAGTGTTTGTAGTTGCTAGCACATTGAACCATTATTATTTTTGTCTTTCGTTGTTGGTTACATTTTACTATTAATGTTCATTGTAGATTGATTGGTTGCCCTACGGTCGAGATAATGTTAATGTTCATGGAGGGCGTACATGGTATAGAGGTAACATACAGGTTTTGGGGTTGAATGAGCCATACATGCCTGGTCGCTGTCTACGCCAGTTTGGTTACATTCAGGATATCCCTGAACCTCCTATTAGACCCAACCCAAGGTCTGAAAAAAAGGAAAAACCCAACCCTACACCTGTGTATACTCCCCCATGTATTGTTTGTGGGAAAACACTCCTAAGTTGCTGGTTCCAGGGTATACGCGCACAAATGCGCGGTTGCATGCTTGTGACCCACTCTACCTAGATTGGTACACCAAGCACACACACCCGAAGATCCTAAACCCTGAGACTTATCAGACCACCCTGGTTCATCGTCCAGATCCCTGTCTAGTAAGTCATATTTTCATAGTACTTCATTACAATCACTTTATTTTTTTATGTGTACTTACCTGACCAAGTGTGTTACAGCTACTGTCTGAGGCAAGTGAGCTTGCACGCCCGTACTACCAAGAAACAATGCATGGGACTGGTCATACTATCGTCAGGGGATGCCAGAAGAAGAACAAAGGGCTGCAACTGATGGTCTTGTGGATGTGTTCAGCTCTTTATACATATGGGATAGTTACCAGCGCCAGCATGGTACACCCTAGTGCTTGTCATCTTGGATTTGGATGTAATAAACTTTAGTATCATCTTGGAACTGTTTGTTGTCTTCCATTTTCATTTGGTGTGTTAGACGCTAGTACAATTTGTGTGGTTGTAGTTTTTTTCTGGAGGACTTGGTGATGGTGGAATTGTTGCTGACAATGCTGGTGACCTTGTGGAGGTTCTTAGAACCGGTGGAGATAAGAAAAACAGGGGAGACTATGGCAAAAAATTTTCTAGAAATGCATCGTTTCACAATGCTTGTTTCACTTCAAAGTTAACGATCAGTATTTGACAAACGTGCTTCTTAAGATCAATGCCTATCTGGGTGGTCTAAATTCTTTGTTGGTCGTTGAGTGTTCTCCAGCAATGATAGTGTTGAAATGAAATATCTAACATACACCAAAGATTGAATATGTCACGAGAAATGAAATATATCAAAATGTAGAAATTCCTAAGAAAGAAAAGATGTGTGACCAACTTCAATCTAAACTTCCTGGAATGCCTTTGTTTCTGTTGAGCTTGCTGCCTGAGAGAAAGGATTGTGATATTTATGGGCCTTGGCAGAAGAAGAATTTGGTAGAATTTGGTGTCGTTTCACAATGCTGTTTCACTTCAAAGTTAACGATCAGTATTTGACAAATGTGCTTCTTAAGATCAATGCCTATCTGGGTGGTCTAAATTCTTTGTTGGTCGTTGAGTGTTCTCCAGCAATGATAGTGTTGAAATGAAATATCTAACATACACCAAAGATTGAATATGTCACGAGAAATGAAATATATCAAAATGTAGAAATTCCTAAGAAAGAAAAGATGTGTGACCAACTTCAATCTAAACTTCCTGGAATGCCTTTGTTTCTGTTGAGCTTGCTGCCTGAGAGAAAGGATTGTGATATTTATGGGCCTTGGCAGAAGAAGAATTTGGTAGAATTTGGTGTCGTCACACAATGCATGGCTCCTTTCAAAGTTAACGATCAGTATTTGACAAATGTGCTTCTTAAGATCAATGCCAATCTGGGTGGTCTAAATTCTTTGTTGGTCGTTGAGTGTTCTCCAGCAATGATAGTGTCGAAATGAAATATCTAACATGTACCAAAGATTGTATATGTCACGAGAAATGAAATATATCAAAATGTAGAAATTCCTAAGAAAGAAAAGCCCACGAATTCAAATCTGATGAATCACATAATTAACAGTCAATAACTATAACAACACGTTTATTCCACGTCCAAACATCTTTTAACGATTATAAATCCCGAAAATTATAACAACACGATAACTAACAAGATCAATTACACAATAACCAATTACCTAATTATTTCCTAGCCTTTGTCTCTCTATTCCCCGTGCTATTACATTTCGTCTCATCTCATAAATTGGTTCTTGGTGTTGAAAATCATCATCATCGGGCTCAATAGGATCATAAATAACAAGTAATGGAATATGAGCGATGAAATCATTATACTCCATGTAATTCTCCATCATCCGGCGAACTGATGTATCATTTCGTACATGAATAAAAGTCCACTCGTAGTCGCCCTCCAGCCCCAAATACACCATTGTTGTTATGTTTATTCTGCCAAGGAGGGACTGTAGTGCTCGTATTACTCGTCGTTGTAGATCCCGGAGATTACTAGGATATGGCATAGTAACTTCTACGCGTCTGTGCCCCATTCTTCTATCAAATTGTGCTCCATGACGACCAAAAGTAGCTACATAATTAACGTGCAAACAGAAAGGAAACTCCATTTGATTTTGAGAGCGAAATGGGAATTAAGGTGTGAAGAGTTCAAGCAAGATGTAATTAGACAGATTCTGAGAGCACGGGGTAAGGAATGAGTATGTTGGGACACTAATACCCACTTTTATAATATTTGAGTAACACTGACATGTCCAATGGCTAGTTCAACGGCTAGTTCAACGACTACTGAAAGGAAGCGTACCAAACACACCATGTGCAGTACAAAGTGAATTCAAAGTTACCATAGGTAATTACTTTTGTCAGGAAAGGTACACGTACCAGGTTACCGTTTGCAGTACAAAGTGAATTCAAAGTTACCTTAGATAATTACTTTTGTCAGGTAAGGTACACGTACCAGGTCGCTGTACACGTACCAGGTTACCGTTTGCAGTACAAAGTGAATTCAAATTTACCATAAGTAATTACTTTTGTCAGGAAAGGTACACGTACCAGGTCACTGTACACGTACCAGGTTACCGTTTGCAGTACAAAGTGAATTCAAAGTTACCTTAGGTAATTACTTTTGTCAGGTAAGGTACACGTACCAGGTCGCTGTACACGTACCAGGTTACCGTTTGCAGTACAAAGTGAATTCAAATTTACCATAAGTAATTACTTTTGTTAGGAAAGGTACACGTACCAGGTTACCGTTTGCAGTACAAAGTGAATTCAAAGTTACCATAGGTAATTACTTTTGTCAGGAAAGGTACACGTACCAGGTTACCGTTTGCAGTACAAAGTGAATTCAAATTTACCATAGGTAATTACTTTTGTCAGGAAAGGTACACGTACCAGGTCACTGTACACGTACCAGGTTACCGTTTGCAGTACAAAGTGAATTCAAAGTTACCTTAGGTAATTACTTTTGTCAGGTAAGGTACACGTACCAGGTTACCGTTTGCAGTACAAAGTGAATTCAAAGTTACCATAGGTAATTACTTTTGTCAGGAAAGGTACACGTACCAGGTCACTGTACACGTACCAGGTTACCGTTTTTTTAACTTGTAACCTTGTGGCTAGTTCATGACCAACCTCTATATAAGGGATGCCTCCTCCATTTCATCTTCACACACTCTCTCTCCATATTCTCGAAGCTCTCTATTTCCTTACTCTCTTCCAAAAATTATTTCGTAAAACTGTGCAAGCTCTCTCTCTAAACATGAGTCAATCTTCAGATTCCGATCATGAGTATGTTCCAATATCAAGCCCAGTAAGTATTTAGTTTATTGTCTTTGTTAATCATATTCGCACTAACATTTCATATTTCAATATTCATCTAACATTCTCTCGACCCTTATTGCAGGATAGTGACTCAACCACTGATTCAGATTGGGATGAATTTGATGAAGGCGTTCCGGATCATTATGCACAGATGGATGACTACATGCAAGAGATGTATAATCGAGCTCCGGTGGTGGACACAGGTTACTTATTTCAAACAAACCAGGCCTTTAGGGGTAAAGAAGAAGCGAAAGCTTGGGTAGATAGTGTTGGCCATCCCAACCATATCTACACCATAATTCAAAGTTCTCGGGCGGGCCAAGATTTCCACATAACATGCGAGAGGTATTGGAAACCACGAAGGACATCACGACCTGGTGTCATCAACCGGCGCAGATCATCGGGTTCAAAGAAATGTGGTTGTCCTTTTAAAATTAAGGGGTATTACACAAGCTACGGGTGTTTCTTGCAAGTGGGTAACGGATGGCATAACCATGATCTCGCAGAGTGGGCAGAGGGTCATTTTGTGGGAAAACGCCTGACTGAGGCGGAGGAGATTATGATCGACCAGAGAACCAGAGTCGGTGTGCCCCCTGTGCAATTTATTCCGAGCTCACAACAATCAACCCAGAAACGTCAGCAACAAGGAAAGACATATACAACCGGATACAAAAAACAAAACTAGTAAATAGAGATGGTCGATCTATGGTGCAGACTCTGCTGAGTGACCTAGACAAAAACAACTACTACTACGATTACACTACAGATCCAAGTAAGTCAACTCAGTATGTCTCAAATAACTTCAATCATTTAGGTTTCATCTTAATTTGATAGATAACATGATTATATTTCATAATTTAGATGATCAAACACGACTTGGGTCCATCTTCTTTGCACACCCTACATCTAGATTACTGCTCCATGCGTTCCCGTATGTCATAGGCATTGATGCTACCTATAAAACAAACATAGCAAAAATGCCTTTGGTTCAGTTCATCGGGATGACGAGTATAGGCAAAAACTTCAGCATTGCCTTCGCCTTCCTTGTATCAACAGACATGTATGTGTGGGCACTTCAACAATTAAGGGACCTCCTCGGGCGGACTACAACCTCTACATTTATCACCGACAGATGTCTGGCCCTGATGAATGCCTTAGATGAGGTATTTCCTGAATCTCATCATCTACTATGTCGGTGGCACATAAGTAGGAACGTTCAGGGGAAAGCCGAGACTTATATGGGTGATAGAGGAAGGGCGGCGGCTGCAGTCCGAATGTGGACTTCGGTTGTCTACTCGAGCACAGAGCAGGACTACAACGAGAGGTACGCATATTTCAAGAATACATACCAAAGCTACCCACGTTTCATTACGTATGTTGCATCAGTCTGGGAGAAATACAAGGAAAAATTTGTGGAGGCTTGGGTCAAGAATGTGTTGCACTTCGGCAACACATCGACAAATAGGTAAAATTGTTAATCTTGTAATGTTTAAGATAATACAGTGATTGTTATAGATCTATAAAACTTACTTAAACATTTGATAGGGTGGAGAGCGCACATTCTTCTCTAAAGGCGAGATTAAGGAGTGCTAGACACACTTTGGATGTAATCTTTCCAAAGATTAACGATCATGTGAATACAAGCATCCGGGAGTTAAAAAAGGATTTTGAGGCAGCCAGGACAAAACACAGAAGAGAGCACATGAGGGTTCCAATCGCTGACCTGATCGGGAAGGTTAGTACCCTTTGCTTAGATGAGCTAGTCAAGGAGCTTGGAAGGGCGAATTATGTGCAAATGGACAGCTCAATCTGTGGATGTGACAAGGTAACCTCTCATGGATTACCTTGCGCTTGTAAATTAAACTACATGCTGGATAGTGGTATACTATGCTCGAAGAGGGATATACATCGTTTCTGGTATACCCTAAGCTGGGAGAAACATGAATCGACAATTGATATGGTATCCTACATGGAGGAAGAACAGAATAGATGGCGAGACATAGCTTCTGAGGTAGCACAGTCAGATGATCCTACTCTGATGGCGAAATGTTACAGTCAAATCCAAAACTTCCTTCACCCAGATATGGTGTGCCAATTAGGAGAGCCATTGGAACAGGTTGGGATTGGCAGACCTACCGGGCCCTCAAGACCAAACCGACGGGAACCTTCGTCTTGGGAGCGTAACCGACCAAGGGCAGGCCAGTCACAAGGAGCGCCATCAAATAGAAGATCACGTAATAGAGGATCATCAAATCCGAGTCGATTCCAGCCCCTTGACAACTTCCCATACTACCAGAATTTCAACCCCAACCTATATCAATATATGACTGGGTATATTGATGTTCGTGGAGATGGGAATTGTGGTTTCAGGGTCATTGCTGACTACCTATATTCAAAGAAGAGAGGTGGAAAGATGTCCGTGTAGCATTGTACAATCACATGAAGAATCAAGCACCGGCGAATGGACTATACAAGGCCATTTTTAACGAAGGACCGTACAACGGCATGTTAAGAGCGCTTCATTGGAATTCAGGAGAGCCAGCACCTCCACATAAATGGATGCACACGGAAATGGGGTTGGTGATCGCGACAAGGTACACTTCGATAGTAGTTTTCTACTCTACTGTCTATGGGGGTGCGGCAAGTGCCACATACCTTCCCATCGATAATTATACCGATCGTGATAGCCCAAGAGGAGAGATCCACATAGGAATTTGCCCCCAGGGTCATTTCATAAGGTTCGGCATGGTTCATGACTCCCCACTCCCCCCTGTCTATCCGCAGTGGTTCGCTTATAGAGATCCAAACACTGTCGGACCTTGGATTCATCAATTACAATCTAGGTTAGATAGTTGGATCAACGTTGTACCTTAGTTTTTCTTTAACTTAGTTGTTGTAACTTAGTCTTTCTTTAACTTAGTTGTTGTAACTTAGTTTTTCTATAAATTAGTTGTTTAACTTAGTTTCTCTTTAACTTAGTTGTTGTTTTACTCATATTGACTTAAATTTGGTTATTCAAACATCTATTATTTCAAAAAAAAGTGTCTCCCCGTAACATTCAAACTTATTCAACTAAGTTTGGTGAAAAAAAAAATTTGTACTGCGAATAGTAAAGTATTTGCTATTCGCAGTACAAATTAATTTTAAGTCAAATTAATAATATAAACACATAAAAATGTAATATAAACACATAAAAATGTAATCCAACACTTTTTTTTACAAAAAAAAGGTTCCTGTATTGATTCCAACAAAAAAGTAACTAGTAAAATTCGCTACTAATCAACTACAAACTACTTCGGTAAATTTACTTTCCGATATCATTTTTTGAAAAAAAAACACAGCGACACATCATTACATGTGTACAACGTCAATATGAATTAAAAAAATTTTGTACTGCGGTGATTAGTAATTTTGTACTACGAATAGCAACCCCCAATTGTAAAACACATTATTAACTTTTATGAATTGCCAAATAACCTTATAACTTTTATAATTCACTAATTACCCACATTAACCTTTGTAATTATTAATTAACCCCTTTAACTTTCGGTTTTCAACACCTCATTTCCATGTTTACATTTGAACCCCAAAACTTTATATAAGTTACATATTAACTTATAAACTATAGTTTTAATATTTAATTTCTTTAAATAACCGAAATGACCCATGTATTTTTATAAATTACATTTCCACCCCTTGTCTAATTCGGTTTTACATATTAATTTTTTAAAATTACATATTCACCCAAAACTTATATAAACTTAGTATTTTATGTCATAAATCATTAATTTAACCCAAAGTTTTTGGTCAACACTTTGACCAAGACTTAATTTCATAATTAATATTTTAATATACCCATAAATTCATATATAATTCAGTTATACTTCCAAACTTCCCAATAATTACAAAATAGTCCCAAAACATTATAAAATGTTATTTTAACACTTAAACACTTATTTAAATTCACCAAAATTCATAATATTAATTCCTACCTCATATTATATCATAAATATACCAAACAACCCCTTAAGCTCTCAGCAATATTTAATTGTACACTAAACTTTTCAAAATTTACATTTTAGCCACATAACTTATTAAACTAGCCATTTAAATACTTGTAGCTATTTTTAATATTCCTAAAATTTATAATATAAGTTAATATACTTATATACTTCAAAAATCACCAAATAACCCAATTTGTTTTCGGCTTTAACTTATATTTACCAAATAGTTTTAAAACTTTATTTAAACTTTATAATATGTATATATAAATGTATATAAGTCATATAACACTTCTAAAAATTATGCTAATGACTTAGAATGATTATAAACTTAAAATAGAAAATTTAGTCCTTAGATAATTCGGTTTATATATATATGCATCTTAATTAATTTTTTTTGTGACACCAATTTATACCTTAAGGTAATAATCTTACCTTATATGTTATAAATTATTTTCCTTGATATTATAACCCAATATTTTCGGCCTTAATTTATTTAGAGGTTATACATAATTTTTATACCAAAGTTTGAAGCTTAAATCAAGCTTAAACTTAATAAACCTTAATTATATAAACTTACTCCTTAAATCAAGACAATTCTTGTACTTGATTTCTCCTTGAATTCCAAGCTCTCCAAATGCTATTTTGATGAAGAGAATTCAGCCTCCTTGAATATATTTAGGAGATCCATTTGTTAGACTTCTAACAAGGATTTATAAATAAGATTTGGAGTAGTTTTACAAGAGTTTACCATAGGAATTTTCAAGGAATTTTCGGTAGACCTTGAGATGGTTGTATATCTAAATTTCCTTCATGAAATAATGAAGAGAATATAGGTTTAGAAGTTCATAAATTTTCGGTAATAACCTTAAGTATTTTGCTAGGATTTTCAACATGAAAATATACCTTAACTTGATCTTGTTGTTCCTTGTGTTGTTGTTGAATCTAGGAACCTTCTTGGAACACTTACGCTTGGCGAAAATTGTAAGAGTTGCTAGGATAATTTCTTGCTTCAAGACTTAGGAGATTTAACTAGGAAAATTACATAGAAATGGTGTTAGATCTTGGAACACCATTAATGGAGCTTTGAAGCTCTAAGGAATTATCTTCAAATGAAGAAGAAAAGAGAGGGTAGAAGGACTTACACAATCGGCTGGGTGTGAGCAAATGAGAGCCTAGCTCACGTAAGGTTTAAGGAAGGAATGAAATGAATCAAATTGGAAATAATTGGCATGTCACATGGCATTATTGTATGACTTGTTTTTTATTATTTTGATTTCAAAATTGACTACAAAAGTCTCTCAATTGGACTAGGCTTATGGCTGGTTGTCAAGGAAATAATTGAGGCTTTGTTTGATAATGGAAACTAGAAGACAAAGAGCAAGGTAGGTACATGTCTTCTTTTGATTTTTCTAAGGCAATTAACATGTCAATTATTGTCTTCTTTCTCCTTGTTTATACGGTAATGGAGTATAGATTAGGCAATTGATTTCTTTGATAGAAGACAAGAGAACATGCTAGGTATCATATTTGATTAATTTAGAGAATCAAACTTGTTCCTTTCCCCCCTTGAAATCGGCAACCATAGGCTATAGTAAGCCGTTTGATTTTTGTTTGTATTGAACATAGACATGTGCATAAGTAGGTAGCTGATTTATTTAACTAAGTAGACAGCAATCATAACTCCTTTTTTTCCATATGAAATCGGCAGCATAAGGCTACAGCATGGCTTTTTAATTGTTTAGTTACAATGCACATGTATAAAGTAGTCTAGTTTTGTTCTTTTGTGTATTTAATTTCTATAACTTTTCCTAACTCTTTCTTTGTTTTTTCCTTGCAGGAAATCGGTAATGGAGGTCTTCTTTGACGGCAATTACTTGTTACATTATCATATAATACATGATAGGATGAGTCATTATCCATAAGGCAATTTTCTAAGCCAAAACTAGTCAAAATAGACCCTAAATGGCGCCCAACATGGAGATTAATTGGGATTGATTTTTGATTTAATTCCTGTCACATTATATTTTAATAAGACCATATTATAACATGTAAAAGGTTCCAGCATTTAATTGGTATATTTATATCATGGTAAAAGATGAAAGTTCTAAGGTAAAAATGCTGATTTTAGGTACCTTTTTGATGATAAAATCGGCCTTGTTTGTGCTATGATTTTAGCACTGGCATTAATTGATTTAGATGTAAAATGTATCCCCTTTTAAGATTATCAACTCGTGGCTCCTCAAAAGCTTCAAGGTAATTGCGTAAAACGCGTTTTTATGACATCTGAAGGTGCGTTTTTGTGCTTTAAGGATTTTCTGGAAAATAATTAGTCGCTATGAGTTCCAAGTGTTTATTGATATTTTTATAGTCAATAATAATATGTTAAGGTGTTACATTGAGTTATATGGGGTTATATCAATTCGTAACTCAATTTCCGGGTTACCGGGACACTCCTGGGGCAAAAAGGAGCGTTAAGAAATTCCCCCGAGCACTTTGTGTATTTTTGAAAAAGTATCTCGATAATTCTCTTTAGAATGGTGAATATTGATGATAGGAACTCTTAGAATGATTTATATTGGAGTTTGTGCCACTTCGGTCCCTCTCCGGGGCACTCCCGGGGGTTTATGGGGCCCCCATCGGGAACCTCCGAGCACTTTGTCTTTAACTGAGACTTTAGCTTGAGGACTTCATCTTATATATTTAATAAGGTGTTATGATGCATTTGGAATGAAGTGTAAAGATTTACTTCATCCTATAAAGTATTTCTGGGACTTTTGGGCCTTAAGGGCTTTTAAGGGAACTCCCGGGCATTTTGTATTTTTACTCAGTTTTAGATGAGGTCCTGTGTTCTAAGGGTCATATAATGATCCTTGATTAACTTCATATGATGTTCATAGCTTATACAACTTGGTTAGCTTAAGGTCGGGCTTTAACGCTCGTTTTTGACCTTAAGGAGTTTAGGTGCGTTTTAACGCCCAAGAGTTTAGGTGCGTTTTAACGCCCAAGTGTTTATATACTTTTCTCAGGGTTTAATAATCCCCCAGATAATATTTATTTACCATTATTTAATTATTTAAAGGTTAGGGGTATTTCATAAAGAATTTGAGACCAATCTTTGTGATGCTTGTGTTAGAAGCAGACAGACTAAGACTTCTTTTAAATCAAAGAACTTAGTTGGTACATCCAAGCCACTTGAATTACTTCACATGGACTTATGTGGACCTATAAGAGTCAAAAGTTTTGGAGGAAATTGGTATGTGTTTGTAATAGTTGATGATTACTCATGGTTTATTTGGACACTCTTTATTGCTTCCAAAGACAAAGTCTTTGAGAAATTTCAAGCCTTTGCAGGAAAAGTCCAAGTACAACTCAATCTCAAGATCAAAACTCTTCGGTCTGATCATGGGTCAGAGTTTGAGGATCAACAATTCATGGATATGTGTAAACAACATGGGATTAGTCACACATATTCAGCACCAAGGACACCCCTACAAAATGGAGTAGTTAAGCGAAAGAACAGAACACTACAAGAGGTAGCCAACGCCATGCTCTGGGGGAGTAGTCTTCCTTAGGTCTTCTGGGCAGAAGTAGTGGCAACTGCATACTACATCACAAATAGAACGCTCATACGACCTATCCTCAACAAAACTCCTTATGAGTTAATCAAGGGAAGAAAACCAAACATAAGTCACTTCAGGACCTTCTGATGCAAATGTTATGTCCACAACAATGAAAAGAGTCCCCTTAGAAAATTTGATGCTAGAAGTGATGTGGCCATCTTCCTTGGATACTCTGAAAGAAGTCGGGCATACAAAGTATACAACAAAAGGACACTGAAGGTGGAGGAAAGTGTGCACATAGTCTTTGATGAGGCTGACGTACACAAGTTCAAGGAATCTGATGAAGATAAAAAACTTGGATTCAATCTAGCTGATCAGGATCACACAGACAATCCCAAAGATTAATCACCGACTGAAGAAAACTTGCCCGACAGGTCAGCGACAGGTCAACAATAGGTCGACAAAGGAAACAATGATGTCGAGGATCCTCTCTCTCCATCAACCATTCATCAATCTCGTGCTTTGTACAAAACATCCATTAGAGAATATCATATCAGACATATCCAAAGGAACTCAGACAAGAGCACACACTTGAGATCTTCTAGCCTTCTCAACGACAGTCTCACCCATCGAGCCCAAAAACGTCAAGGAAGCTTTTTGAGACTCAGACTGGATCAATGCAATGCAAGAAGAACTAAACCAGTTTGAAAGATGCAAAGTCTGGCATCTTGTGCCTCGTCCTACTCATCAAGGAGTACTTGGCACAAAATGGGTCTTTAGAAACAAGCTAAATGAAATGGGAGAAGTTTTCAGGAACAAAGCTCGTCTGGTAGCTCAAGGATATCATCTACAAGAAGGAATAGACTTCCAAGAAACCTTCGATTCAGTAGCAAGGATGGAATCTATCAGATTACTAATTGCATTTGCTGCACACAAAGGAATCAAACTCGTCCAACTTGACATCAAAAGTGCCTTCCTAAATGGGTACGTCAAAGAGGAAGTGTATGTTGAGCAACCTCTAGGTTTTGAGACACAAGAAGAAAAAGACATGGTACTCAAACTTAACAAAGCTCTTTACTGGCTCAAACAAGAACCAAGATCATGGTATGCTTGTCTGTCCTTCTACCTATTGGAAAACCACTTTAAAAGAGGTAAAGTAGACAAAACTCTATTTGTTTACAACAACAAAAGAGATTTCCTAATTGTGTAAGTATATGTTGATGATATAATTTTCGGAGCCTTTGATGAGAAATATTGCAAAAAGTTTGAAGCATTGATGAAAATAATTTTGAGATGATCTAGGAGAATTGAAGTTTTTCCTAGGACTTCAAGTCAAGCAAAATGATGAAGGGACCATCATATCCCGAGAGAAGTACGTAAAATATTTACTGAAGAGATTTGGAATGGAGGAATGTAAGACGTTTGACACACCAATGGCAGTTGGCACTATGATGGACATCATGACTGGTGACCGACCGGTCGACCAGCGATCTGACAGAGAGATGATTGGTTCTCTACTATATTTAACTGCTAGTAGACCTGACATCATGTATAGTGTTTGCTTATGTGCCAGGCTTCAAGCAGATCCAAGAGAAAGTCACCTCACAGCTGTAAAAAGAATCCTACGTTACTTAAAAGGAACCATGAATCTTGGTCTCTTTTATCCTAAGTTCAATGACTGTAACGTTGTAGAATTTTCATATGCAGACTATGGAGGATCTATCATCGATATAAAGAGCACTTCGGGGACAACCTTCTTTGTTGCGTCTTGTCTGATTGCATGGGGATCAAAGAAACAACAAAGTGTTGCAATCTCAACAGCTGAATCTGAATACATTGCTGTGGCAAGCTGCTGTGCTCAACTCCTATGGCTTAAACAACAAATTGGTGTCTATGGCGTCAAAACAGGTACTTTACCAATTATGTGTGATAATACAAGTGCCATCTCTATTTCCAAAACACGTACTTTACCAATCGAAGTTGTAGTCGACTCCTAGAAGTCTAGGGATTAATAGGACGGTAGTTACATCCTAACAATCATGTATATATACTTGCATTTATTCCATATGTAAGTAAGCCCTGTACGAGAGAAAAAATAGAGATAATTTGGGCAAGTGTGGATCAGACTTAGGCGTGTGTGTAAGTGCTAGAGAGTTGGTGAGCTAGAGAGGACTGGGTAAGATTATCAATACATTGGGTATTTGATAAGACGACAGGTCGGGGAACGGTCGGGGAACAGTATGCCAATAGTCAGGAGAGGGTTAACGACTTTATGGGTAAAGTCGAAACTGTCCCGGGAGTCCATGGGTGGGGCAAGGGAGGTTGAGTGAATTTTATGTGTGTAAATTCTCAATCGAAATGTGTTTTCCAGTTTAAGTTTATCTCTCGTCCTTCATAAACCATCAAGGTTTATTAGAGTCCACGATACGTCCACGACACGTCGGGGACGCATCAGGAGCGCTTGCTGGTTTCATACCCACTGTCCAGGATTGATGACCTATTTGACTAGCTGAAGGGAGCAAAAGTGTTCTCCAAGATTGATCTGCATTCACGATATCATCAGATTGCAGTAGCTGAATCAGATATAGAGAAGACAACATTCCAGACCAGATACCGCCACTAACGAGTTCAACAGTGATGCTGGTTGGACTGACCAATGCAACCAGCGAGATTCATGGACCTGATGCAGATGAATGCTACCAAGCCCAGCTAGACAAGTCGTGGTCGTATTCATGAGACATTTTGATCTCTCCAGGAGCAGGAACATAAGCAGCATTTGAGGACGTCTTGGGAGACCCTGAAGAGAAACAACTTATGCCAAGTTCAGCAAGTGTGAATTCTGGCGGGACAAGGTGAAATTTCTTTGTCATGTGATCTCAGCTGAGGGAGTTTCAGTAGACCCAGCTAATGTGAAGAGCTGGCATAGACCCCACATAGTGATAGAGATTCGGAGTTTCCTTAGGTTGGCTGGCTACTACGAACACTTCATGAGGATTTCTCATTCAGGCTAGCAAGCCCTTAACGTCTCTGATGAAGAAGGATAGCCCATTTGTATGGACAGAGGCCTGTGAGGTCTCTTTTCAGGCGCTGAAGGATGCCCTGACCACAGCTCTAGTACTGGTAATCCCTAAAGGGAACGAGGGGTACGAGGTTTATTGTGATGCTTCAGGTAGAGGATCGTGGGGTATTGATGTAAATGCAGAAGTTGTAGCGTAACGCTTCTCGCAGCTGAAGAAGCACGAAGAAAATTATCCCACACACAACCTTGAGCTCCTTGCCATAGTCTTCGCTTTGAAGATCTGGTGACACTACCTGTATGGAGCCACAGTCCGGATTATGACAGACCATAAGAGTCTGAAATACATCTTGACCCAGAAGGAGCTGAACCTGAGACAGCGATGATGGGTCGAGCTACTAGCTGATTATGACATCAACCTTCAGTACACTGAAGGTAAAGGGAATGTTGTGGCAGACGCTCTGAGCAAAAGAGCATATTCACTTATTGCTTCGATAGAGATGACCACAATAGCTGAGGAGGTATATGCAGCCCAGGACAGTGATGTGTATCTACAGGGCGTTAAACAGAAGTTAGTAAATGGTTTGACTGATGGTCTAAAGTATGATTACGAGCTAGACAGCGAGGGACATCTTCGAGTTAGAGGCAGACTCTAGGTTCCTCAGGATACGACAGAACTTCAAACTAGAATCCTCTTTGAAGCTCATTCCTCTACATTGTCAGTACACCCTGGAGCCACCAAGATGTACAAGGAATTGAAAAAGTTATTCTGGTGGAGCGGGATGAGAGGGATTGTAGCAGACTCTCGTCTCCTGATGCCTCACCTGTTAGAAGGTGAAAGTTTGAGCATCGTTGACCAGGAGGTCAGATTCAGTCATTACCCGTACCGTGCTGGAAGTTTGACGACATCAGTATGGATTTTATGGTAGGTCTCCCTCCAGCTAGAGGTGGACTGAACGCAATATGGATTATAGTCGATAGGTTGACCAAGACATCCAGGTTCATACCTATCAAGGACACATGGAAGGTGCCCAAACTAGCTGAGGTGTTCACCATAGAGCACATCTGGTACCATGGGGTACCAAAGACGATCGTCTCCGATCGTGACACATGTTTCCTTCTACTCTTAACTGGAAGTGAATCTAACATCACTAATGAATACTTATTAACTTTATGGTGTGACTTCTTAAGTGATTGACTTGGTTTTAAGTTCTTCATCTCTATCTTCGTCTTGTTCTCTTTTCTCTATGATTTGATTGTCTTGAAGTGCTTTATTACTCTGTCTACTTTTACGAGGTTATTTTCAAGTTATTATGTTTTAATTTATTGTTTTGGAGAATTGTACCAGTTCCATTCCAGGGAACTGACTCACCCTTCCCGGGGTGGGCTGCTTTGGTTTCATCATGGCAGGTACACACTGATTGCAACTGACCATGAAGTGACTAAGAGCTGGGTCGGGATTAGTTGAGAGTTATTTATTTTACTTATGGTTTATTTGATGCTTACATTTCTCGAGTTCAGACCGTAACTTAGATGATTTTAATGGATGTAATCAAGTGAGGTTTTATACCGGATGTTTGGTGCCCGATGGTCTGTAAACGCCAGTAGTTGTTTTATATTCCGTTGTATTTACTTTAAATAGGGGCATTACACTATTAAACGTCTATGGAAGTGTCGGGTACCTTTACGTGTTAAGGTCTTTAGCTGGAAGTTGTTACATCGCACTATTCCAAGCAAGGCGATGATTAAAAAATGGTGTCATAGGTCGTTGGATACATCTTGTTTTTGTGGTGCTTTTGAGTCTTTGTTGCATGTTTTCTTCTACTATACAGATGTTGAGGATCTGTATGAGGCATCTTCCTTTGCTCCTCCGATGCACTTGTCCATAGATGGAGCTTTGTTTCATTGGTTCCTTGAGCAATGTATTACTTTACCTTTGAAACAATTAACTAACTTAATCTTGATAGTTTGGAAAATCTGGTTTGCTCGGTGTCAGGTGATGTTCGGGAAGGCAAAAGTTGTTTGTTGGGGCTGGTGTCAAGCAGACTCTTTTTTGCAGGTTGCTATAGCAACACCAAAGTATTCGATTCAACAAGATGGTCTCCAAGATTCAATGCTTCATGTTTGGGTGGATGGAAGTTATACTCAACGCTCCTTTGGTATTGAAGCAGTATGTAGAAATCATGAAGGAAGGTTCTTCCAACAAGCTATCAACAAGGATGCATGCCTAGTACACCAGCTTGGGTGGAAGCAAAAGCACTATGTTTTGGACTCGAATGTGCTAGACATGTTGGGGCTACGTTTGTTTATATATATTTTGATTGTAAGGCTAATGTGGATTATCTGCCTACTATCGATAGCCTCGGGATATTGACACTTAGCAGTTAGAGGGTCGATGTAATTGAGCTCGTCAAGAAATACAATCAGTCCTTGAGACGAAAAAGGGCATGACGCCTAATCTACTTCCACTTATCTACCGCTACGCATCTTCGCCTCTTGGCTCACCTTGTTCACTATCTGACATCGGGTGAGCTCGGAAGCAAAGTAAACCAAAATCTGTGGAAGTATTTCATACCTCACCACTCTTAGGAAAGGCACCACTCCCCGGGCGGGATCTCATAGGCTATTCTAATCCGTGCTTATACTAAGTTCAGGTGAAATGCTATCATCCCTTGTTACATCGAGTGTTCTAGTGAGAGCTGTCTGTTTTTCAATAGTCAAAAAGCCCAATTTGAGTCTTAAGGTAAAGGTAGGCTTCTTCTTTTGAAATCCCGTCTAATTGAGTTATAGTGCTAACTCATCTTTCTAAATAATTGAAAGAAAGAGTTGTATTTTCATCAAGCATAGCCAGTTGTTTTACTTTCTAATAAGCTAACGATCTTACAGGCACTTTGCTTGGTAGAACTATTGGGCTTTGGACTGTTCTGCCTTTTTGGCATCATCGCCCGCAATCTCTCTTGATCCTTGTCAACGGGTGTAGCGAAGAGATGACATCAAAAGGAGAAACAGGCTTTAGCGCCCCGTAGGTGATTGCTGGGAGTGAGGGCTAAATGGAATTGAAAATTGAACATTGCACTTTTCAGTAATTGAGTAAGGGCCAGCACTTTTGTGATCATTATTTTGAAGGTATTTTTTAAGCTTTGATATGTAAATGGCCATGGGGTGGTGATAGATAATGTTAAGGCGGTTTTGGATAATATGTTTTGTGATATGATGTCTTTTAACCTTGTTTTGTGTAACTATATTGGGCGAGATCAGAATGCCGCTGCTGCACATATGCTTGCTAACAAAGGTATGGAGGTGGGGAAGGATGAATTGTGGGTGAAAAACATTCCAAACGATGAACTTGCGGTCTGTGTTTAACAAGTAACATCTGTTTGGTTTTCAAATAAAAGAAAGAATGATTCAAGATGATAAAGATTAGAAATTCTATGATTCTAGAAGTAAGGGGCTGTATCACTATAGGAAGAAAAATATTCAACTCCAGGCTACATAAAATTGTGATGCCGAAATCCAAATTGTTAAAAAAATGGATTTCAGTTATTTTGGTTAAAAACCGAATTATCCAAATTAACACCAAACCCGAATTAACCGTTTTCCAAATTATCCAAAATCTGAATTTTATTTAGTGAAAAACCAAAAACCAAACCGAAATCTAAATTTTAGCTAGTTTGGATTTCATTTAACCAAAATTTAGGGTTTATATTTGATTATTTGTCACTAAAGACTAAAATTAGAAAAGAGAATATTCTTTTTTAAAAAAATTGGATAATTCGGTTAACCAAATTAGACAAAGTCAGAGTCAAAAGCAAAATCTAAACTAAATTATAATTCGGTTAAACGAAATTTTAAATTCAGTTAAAAATCCAAAAAAAAATTCGGTTAATTCAGATTTTGGATAAATCCAAAATATCCAAACTGAATGCTCACCCCTACCTTCAATTAGATTGTGTGCCTCCATTGTCATACCCAACTTGCAAAGGCCCGTGGATTTCAAAGCCACTTGCAATTGTCCTCCAAGAGTGGTCGCCACATCCATCAAGAGATGCTCCAATAAAGTACATAAGATTTCCACAAACATTTCATGATCACAGCGAAGTACATAACATTTCCACAAAACATTCCATGGTACATTCCACTTTTTTTTAAACTAGCAAACCCACTATTTGATTACAATAAATTCTTACACACATAGTACAACAATTGGTAGTAGTGGTACAGGTAGGTAGTGGCTTAATTTTGAGTGTTGCTCTTTGTTGATGTATTAGTTGTATTCACAATCTTGGCATTTGACCACCGACTATAACAGGTGAATACATCTTGATATTCTAAACGTGTTTGAAAAAGATGAAGCTTACAATACATAACAAGATTTTTTAAAGTAGAATCCTAATATAACCTTTGGGGTTGGGTTTTGAACCTGTGAAGAATAGCTCAACGACAAAACTATCTCGTTTTTGACACAATTTAGAAATTGTTATACATCATATTTGCTGGAGCTCTATTGAAAATATATGGTGGTTAACTATGGATACATTTCACGTACACACACGTTATCGTGCCTTACCCATGATAAACTAAGGCAATACTCTAGGGCTCCTAAATTTGAAGGGCCTTAAATTAGAATATTTTTAAAAATTTAATATAAATTTGATTTTTTAAATATATATATAGTAACTAATTCCAATTTTCAATATTAGTTCAACAACTAATAATAACCTTTTGAAAAATATTAATTTTTATGGAAGTGGGTGGATGAGAAAATTGGAAAAATTTTGACAGTTTTTGAAAAATATTACTTATAGTAGTTTTTTTTAAAAAAAATAGGTGGAAGTGTCAAAATATGACAAAGAACTAGATGACATCAGAGCGGCGCTTTTTCCGAAGATGCAATTTTTGGGAAAAAATTAAGAAATTGCATTGGCCTTGTGTGGTTTCTGAATTTTTTTAATAAAACGAAATATTTTTCATAGTGAAGTTGAGACTTTCTTTGCAAGTTTAAGCTCATACAGACTTCTACATACATACTACACGCCGCGAAATTTCAAATCGTTTTGATGTTCAGAAGTCGCTAAGATAAATGTCCAAACTTACAAAAAATCATAACTCTATTATAATTCAAGATTTTTGTGCAACTTTGGGGTGACATCCTTACAAGAAATTGGATGTAATTGGGCTAAAATTTTGAAGATTCTCACTTCTACATATACACTACACGGCCGCAAAATTTTAAAGCGTTTCGATGTCCACAAATCGTTAAATAGATGGTCAAACTTGCAAAAAGAATCTTAACTTCACTATTAGAAAGTATTCTTTTTATTCAACCCTAATTTAAAAAAAAATCAAAGCACCAGCTGATGCGGTTTCTGGAAAAAGTTGATTTTTTCCAGATTTCCAGAAAAAAACGCTGATGTGGTTTCTTTACAGCATTTTGACACTTTTGCGTAATTTTTTGAAAAAAGCCACCGCTGATAATTTTTTTTCAAAAACGGTATTTTAACGAAAATTTTCCAAAAAAAAATTAAGGGAAAATTACATGTCCCACCCATGATATTTGGCGCAATTACACACTCCACCCACGTGGTTTTACAAATTACTTTCCCACCCATGTGGTTTCCCTCTTTTTACATCCAGCAACTTTTCTAATTTTTGTTCAATTGAAAAGATACTTAAACATTGTCCGAAAATGATGAAACTTTACATGGATGATGCTAAAGTGATATATTTTGATCTTATGTTAAATCCGAAGTTTTTTAAGCTTTAATGTGACCTGTGGGACCCAATGAAACATGTGACATGTTCATTGGGTCCCACATGTCACATTTAAGCTTAAAAAACTTTAGATTTCTCACTAAACCAAAATATAACACTTTAACATCGTCTATGTAAAGTTTCATCAATTTCGAACAACGTTTCAGCATCTTTTGAATTGAACAAAAATTAGAAAAGTTGTTGGATGTAAAAAGAGGGAAACCACATGGGTGGGGAAAGTGATTTGTGAAACCACGTGGGTGGAGTGTGTAATTGCGCCAAACGTCATGGGTGGGGCTTGTAATTTTCCCAAAAATTAATCAGCTAATTTTTTGTATTATTCTCCTTTGACTAAAACTAAAACTAACTTATTGAATATAAACTCTTGATAACGTGGTTTTAGAAATCACTAACTAGGGTTGTGGTTGCAATCAGGGGCGGAGAGAGAGGGGGATAGGGGTACAACACACCACCCAACTTTGCTAATTTACACAAAATTATAGTGTAAAAACATTTAAGAAAATTTTGATAAAAGACCCCTAACTTTTTTAACTTTGTTCATGCCCCCTCAACTTCAATTTCTGGCTCCGCCCCTGGTTGCAATGTGAACTAAGTACCGATATATGTCGCTAATTCTTTTACTATCTATTAAGGGAATAATTGACACTATTTTTATTTCTTGTTAATGTTGTGTTGCAATGTATAATTTTGAAACTTTTAATAATGTATTCAAATTTTAAAGAAATTGATTGTGCTTGCAATGTATATTTATGGATTAAACCGAACCCGACCCGTTGACATCCCTAGGAAGGAACCTCATGAATTATTGAGTCTTACTAGTCTATACGGGTATTTTATATAATTCGTTGGCCTATTCTCCCCCGCAATACCGCAATATTTTTAACATATCAGTGAGCCCATCAAAGGTTAAAACATATAATAGTTACATATAAACAGCTATACTTTGTATTTCATATACATCTTTACAATTAGTAGGCAACTGAATAAAAGAACATGGGACTATAAAGAATCCCGTGAATACACTATAAATATACATCCCTATACTACATCTTAACACATTGTAAAATGCAGTAGCTAACTAGGGCTGTGGTTGGCTGCACTCACAAAAGGTCCTGGATCAACTTCCTCACTGGGAGCAGATACAATCTCCTTACCTAATTGTACTGATTGTATATCTGTATGTATATATTATGTGAGATACGATTGTTGCCTTTCAATCAACCGTTCTATCAAAAGATCTAGGGTGAGATTCAGTATGAAATTACATGGATTCACCCAAGAAAAGAAGTGTAAAATGGACCATCGTCACCTTTGATATAGACGGCCAAGCTGAGAATTGTGATCACCTGTAGCTTTAGGTTAACAGTGGGGTCGGTATATGGTCTGGTTGTGTAAAACCATGAAACTCCCCCAAGCAAGATGCGTCTTTCTCTTCTTTTTTGGTTCTAGTTTTGATCATTCATGGAAGCAGCCTTATGATTGTTTGGTTTCACAGCTTCCTCTTTGGAAACAGGAGATTTACTCTCATCTTCTGACTTAGCGACGCTCCATTGTCTTCTGAATATTGATCTTCCACTGGAACTACCTTCAGCATCTTCAGAATTACTTGGTTTCCCGAGCTGCCAATATGATATGATATGGTATGGTATCATTACACTACTTTAGTTCAGATGTATCACCCAAATGTCTAAAAGTTAACAGGGTGATGCGGGATTTGTAGATAATAAGAGAATAGCAACTGTAATGGTAGAAAACGGAAAATTAAAAACAAAAAAAAAAAAAAAAAAAACAAACCTTGCTCAGACCGAACGGGAGCATATTCGTCGTTTTTGCTAGAAGACCATTTGCAGATTCTGAGTAATACATCCTGATTAATAGGAAGCATATCCATATACTCATTAGATTTTCATATTTCTGTGGAGGCCAACATATCTTCATAAACAATACAAGTCATGGCGTGGACTTTTTTTACAGAAAACAATCTGTATAACCAGATGTTGCAAAAAGAGGTAGTCTGCCTCCAGAAATGACCTGAACTTTGTAACAAGTGGATGATACGTGGTAACAGGATTATTAGGACATTATCTGTAGTTTCCTCTGGTTAAAGCTGGATCTAGTCAATTTGCTTGGATTTTTTAAGTCTCTTCTTAAAATGACTATTGCTCAGATTAAGCGTGTTCTTCCAGCGCAGCGATATGATAAGATTTCATGTACCTTGGAGAAGATTGTGCTTTTGCTTGACCGGATTGGTATTGCAATGTAGCCTCCAACATTGATTCCGCCATTTTGACCCTCTTCTCCATTTCAGACTGTGATGCCACGACTTTATCATATTTTTCCTGCATATGAAATTACTCCAAGAAGATCAAAAAAGTCATCCCGCTTAACAAGAAAGCAAGTAGAATACACAGGATTTTCCAAAAATTGTAGGTTTTCAATCCACGTGCAACTTTCACCTTTCAAAATGCCCATTTTCTAAATCAAACTCGTGACTATAATCATTATAGCGTAGCACCTGGATGCAAGTGGCAAGTTTTAACTGCTAAGGCCCCATCTGGAGCCAGAGTTTTTGGCACCATTTTTGAAGCATCTTAATTGGAGCAGCAGACAATACTGCCAGCTGCAGATGAAATTGCTAACAGAACTGCTAGCTCTGAGCACAAATTACTAACTCAAAATATTTTGGCAAATAACCCAAACTCTAGCAGCTGAGTAACTAACTTTTTATCCAAACACTCCAGTGGAACAGTTACGATAACACCAAGTAAAGCAACAGCCACTAACAGCTGTTGAAACTGCTAGCAGCCGAGCAGCTAGGAAAACAGCTGACCCAATCTCGTCTAAATGTTAGAAGAAATTCTACATGAAAAAGGCAGTTTCCATTTCCCATAAAAAACCTGGCATCCATTGAACCATCCTCTTCTGAGGACCGTACTTCCTAGTGCTATATAAGGTATGATTCTCACTCTACATTAGCTTGGATATGTACTCTTGGCTTCCTCATACAGAAAATAGCCATATAATTAGATAAAGAAAAGCACCTGAAGAACACGAGCAGATACTCTCTGCCTTGCTGCTTCTTTCTCAGCTCCTATTCGAGCATCTTCAGCTACTTTTTGCTCTAGCTCCATACGCATCAGAACCTACACAGCACATGATATTTCAACTTAAACAAGACAAACATGAGTTTGACAATAACCTTATTCCCCCATGTGAGTTGAGCTGAAGCAATGGGCTGACCAAACCTCAAGCATTGCCTTCTCTTGCTCTTCCTTATCCGTGAGATTTTTCCGCAGTCGAGAAACCTCGTGTTCCAATTGTTCGACCTAACAAATTTTGAGAAATATCATGAGTCAAATAAGTCCTACGTGTTTTTTTAGACAAAATCCTGCGTGCAAATCGTTGTGCAAATCGTTATACAATGGGACGCTGACCAAAATCTTGGGAATATGGGACCTCACGAAAAAGTTTAAGCTGTAGCATGCAGGCAATAACATTAGACTTCTTTACATTTTTCCATTTGAAATACATTTTGGCGATATTCTTGCATGCAGTGAGTGACACCAAACAGGGGGATGCCTTGGTAAAGAGAAGCACCCTAAACTGTTTCATTTACAGGACCATTGCATTTGCAAGTGCCAACCACTTACCTGTAGCTTTTAAGCACTAAAAGAGATGGTTCCCAAATAATCTCATTTCAAAACAGGGAAGTTGACTTACAAATACGCACTATCTCTGTCTCATATTCATTGTCTATTTGGGTCATCAACGATCAACTTTGACATAAATATTTAACATATAAAATAAGCTTATTAAATCAACCTAAGTTTTGAAACACGTAATTTGTTAGATAAGAAATATATCCCAGAATTTTGATTGATCAAGTGAGCTTATCCTGAGTCTTAAAGCTGAGATAAACTGCTGCTGACCCAAATGGAGAACGAATGTGGGATGCAGGTAGTATAGTTTAATTAGCTGTAAGCAGTTAGGGACCTAAATCACCTTAGCACTCAATTGGAGTCGATTATCATGCTTCACCATCTCCACGAATGCTGCCTCTAGCTCCTCAGCCCTGAGAATTTTTCATGAATGAAGAACTGTTTAAAGATTGACACAGTCCATGAATTACAAATTTTGGTAAAACCCAGGAAGCACCACATTATACCCAGCTATGTTCTCTCAAGGGAAATTCAAATAAAACTCTTAGAACGCTCCTCTATCCCCAAAAAAACAATTCTTGGGCCGAAGGTGGACTGAAGTCCAAAATCATAGAACCTGAACAAGATAATGCCAGTCTTGCTAATTCTCAACAGAAAAATAAACATAAGAATAGATCTCCAAAAGTCATAGCTGACATTCAAATCATTCTTTCATGACCCCATTACAGCAAACATCGAATCTGTGTACAGGAGAACACATTGGATTTGAAAATAAAATTTCCCACATACAATGATAAAGTTGTTAAATCTGTCCTGGCCCCATCAAACCTGCTTGAAAATTACTTGAACCCAACCCCATTCATATATATCAATATCATTAGCCTTATACATATATTCTGTCAATGCCATTAACTTATATCTTTAATGTTGCATGGCAATTTTAATATCGTTATTCTAGGATTTTAAAAACTGAGTTGAGAAAGTAACATATACAACAGTAACTTGAACAATATAAATGTGTTATACATTTTTTGCACAATCCATTAATTGATAGGATCAAAATGTATAATGTATTAAACTACTATCAATATATCCCAAACTTAAGAAGACTAGACTATTACTATCCCAGACTTATTACACCTGAAATTATTTAGGCTGAGAATCAGTCAGACTCAAAAAAGATCCATCTTGGTAGAGAAACCTGATATGACCCAAGTCAAACTTGACCTGGATTAAACCCAACCCAACCCACCCTAGATAACAAAAAAAAAACTCAAGATGGCCCTGACCCAAATTGACCTGGCCCTGACCAGCCTGTTAAGCACCTGGGAATGTTGGTGGTAGTTTAATAGGTTTTGGGGTGTTAGGCTACAACACAACCATCGACTTCCAAGTCTTCAGTCTTGGTTGGGTGCTAGTTCTAGATATTGCTGCTAGTACAGATCCATGATTAATTTTGACTACCAGATCCTCCACGGAGGTCCTGCTGTTGGTAGCCAGCCAACTTAGAACCACACTTCGAATTTCACTAGTATTTCGGTTGGTACTAGAAATCTATACATACTCCATTTGTGCTAGATCAGTGTGAGCTTACTGTTACCGTATTGTCAGTTGTGTGATGATGATATTGATCTAAAAGGCGGGAAAGAATTCGATATGAGATGATGATGGAAACTTATAAAGTTGAGCGGATGTTAGATAACAACATGACCATCCTCTTCAGCATCCACGTTGATGGATGGCACCCTGCTTCATGTACTTGCAGCTAGATTGTGGCATCAGGCATGTGAGCCTAAGACTACAGTTAGACTACTGAATCCATCACCAAAGTGTTCCGTGTACAGCTACTTACATAGGAGGGTCAGTTCATGGCCTATAAAAGCCTTTTCCACTCTTCAATGAACACAACCAACTAAGTATATAGCAGAAAAATATAAGATAATGTTAGATTAGCTTCGCTAACCTGAGAGCAGCCATCCGTTTCTCCTCGAGCACAGAGCATAACTCACCCCTCAACCAAACAACCTGCTCATGAAGTATAAATATTAGAAACTCGAAAAACGTACCTCAAGCCATGATTACAGAATTTCCATACAAATATTTTGAGTTAGCTAGCTTGGATAAAACACCTGTTCTTGAAGATCTGGAACTGAATCAATTTCAGGATCAATAGTAATCTCACAATAAAGTTTATCGAAGCTACTAGTTGTCTTTTTCAGAGGTATATCTCCACTACGACGCCTAGCCCTCTGAGTTTTGCTCGCCTCTTTCATCACTCCCTGAGGGCCATGCTTGAAACTATACAACTTGGTTGCAAGAGTTTTGGACTGTTTAGAAACTTTAGTGCCTTTTGACCTTTCTTCAATTATTGCAAGTACTGATGGTCGATGCTTGTTTCTCAACTCTTGTAATTTAGTTTCAGTAACAGTAGGAAAACCCATACAAGCAGTAAGGACAAGCTGGCTACTATCGAATGTAGATCCAGCAAGAGATTGCAATAATATCACAGCATCACCTGCCTCTTTGGTGGTAAGCAATGCAGGTCCTTCATACAAATTGGTCAATTATAGTTAGAATTTTATATCCACAAATTCTACAATCAATTCTGATTGGCATGATGAAAGACGTCTAATATCTTTTGAAGGTTACCATACAACTCCATGAGTGCAAGCGCTGTTCGGAACAGCATCACACGGTTACCCTCAAAAAGAAGCACATCCCAGATGCGTAGGACTGTTGATAAATAAGATCCGTAATGGATAAGCACATTTTCCACACATATAGATGCACATATGTAAAATTGTATGCACATATTTGTTGGGTAAGAAAATACACAAGTTCAAAACTTAGAGCTAGAGAAGCAATCAAACATACAAAAACATAACTAGCTTACCACTTTCCCAAGGAAGGATATTCACAAATATAGAAAGAAACCAGGGTCCTGATATCCATGTCACCTGCACTCCTAAGTAATCCAGGTGATTAACTGCACCATACAGATGAATCAATAAGGACTGGTACCCAGTAACTCAGGCCCTAATGACAGGGTAATTTAATTAATGTAAATGTACAAACTTAATCTAGGAAATCTTTCACGCATTAACTCCTCGAAAACAAGTTGGTCCACCTGCAACAGAAGGAGCCAGATGGTAAATAAAGAATAGAAAACATAGCTATAGGGCTCGATTCAGACAGATATGAAACATAAAAAAGTAACTGTCTATCGACAAGGGTGCAGAGGCGGACCCAGGATTTTCAATTAGTGGTGTCACCTTTTTTTATAACAAAAATACATGTCATTAGTTATGATAATGTAATTTTCAAATGATGTCAACTAATTAAAACTTTGATACTTAGTGTTGTAGCAAAAGATTACTACAATGCAAACTGATCTAATCTGATTTGGAAAAATTGGTTGGATCCATGAAGGAGGGTGCTGATTCTGCTGAACGGGGCTGTATTTCCTTATCCAAGGCAAGGTGAAATGTCCAAGTGGGGATGAGAAGAGTTGGGAAGTAAAAAAGTAAAGTAAAAGCCATAAAAGGTGCGGGTGGGAACGAAAGATTTAGAAAAAAATTAAGTAAAAAGGCGTAGTTTGTTGGGAAATGAGATTGAAAAAAACTTTAAATAGTATTATGCGGTTAAGATAGCACGAGATTTTTTTGCACTCAAACTATAAATGTAGTGGTGTCCGCTTTTATAGATAATAAATATAATAATAGGTAAATAGATTTGTAGGTTCTCAATGGGTTCCATGGAACCAAGTAGTTCCGCCTCTGCAAGGGTGAGACTAGAAGATAAAGCATGGTCCACACAGATAAACAGAACCAATGTACCTGAGATTCAATCATCTCATTAGTATAATATCCGTTGAAGTATTCGTCAATGAGGCCTGTCAAAGTCCTTGCAAAAAGTTTCATAAATAGAAGCAAGAAGAGAAAAATAATAGAAGTTTAGAAACAGACAGCACTGGACCATTAAGTAGCATTATACAAATTGGATTGCTGGAATTACCAGAAAGCATTTTCCTCGGGCATCAAAAGTAGCAATAGTCCCGCAAAAAAATTCATGGCCTGCATGAGCATTAAATGAAGAATTCAAGTAATCCACCCAAAGTCAAAACTGAAAATAAGAGGCTATGAGAACGAAGAACTCTTTGCATAAAAAGTCCAGGCCTGTTGTCATGCCTAAAACTGGGAAACATACAGAACTTCGGTATACATGTCACAGATTAATTGCTATCAGCAAAGACAATGAACCCATAAAAGCATGAGAAATTAAGATGAGAGCTCCTACAAAATTCAGAGAATAAAAAACGAGATAGACAGTCACAAGGTTTTTTCCCTTTTCCTTTCTTTTTGACATACACAAGGTCTGTGTTTATACATTTACACCTGCCATTGGAGAGAATCGCTTGTTCTGTGCTTATCTTGCTGAATGTGGGTCTTGTTCTATCAGTGCTTTGGGGGCTTTTGGTTTTGGTTCCTTGACTAGGGGTTGTTTGCTTAGTTTGTTGGGCTTCTACCAGGGGTTGAGCATAATCTGCAGCTTAGCAGTTTAATTAGGGGTTTTGGCTCAAGGCTTTGCTTGGTTCTGTTAGTTCTTGTTAGATTTGAGCAGTGCTTGTCAGTTCGGAGTAAAGAGGTGTAGTTGCGGATGACTGATGCTCATTTCTGGAGGTCTTTTCGGGGAGGTGGTGTGTATTGTTGTGTTTGAGGAGCATGGGTGTTGGTGGTGGTCAGTTATTAGTATTGGAGGACGGTGTTTGGAGGGGTTCTCAGTATCCTCTTTGAAATTTACTTTCGACTGGTTAACCATTATCTATCAAAAAAATATCTGTCTCGTCAAACAAATACAGAGCAGGAAGGAAAGGCGAAAAAATAACACTATCTAAGCAGGGTCCGAGAGCAGGGTACATGAAACATTATAATGAAGGAGCTACGCTTTAATCTGAGGATTTAAGCTAATCATGTTGAATCAAGAAGATCAGGCTCTTGGAAATTGATAACCAAACTAATAAGAGTAATGTAGCATCAATTTAAGTCCAAAATAACAGTTCAAAGATACATGAATTATTGGGCACCGTAACTGCAAGAGTTAAAGCATATCACATTATCGTTTCCATTACATAGCATAACACAAAGGTTTCTATGTATTGTATGAACTGGTAACTCACATCAGAGCCCTCCTTAGAGCTAGGTTACCTGGCAATATCCAACTGAAGGGTTATGCCGAGCATAAGCTGTAAGTATGCGGCGCAAGGAACTTCTCCCTACTTCATCCAAAGCAGGATGCCCTGGAAAAGTTCGAGGCAGATCCTGCATAGAAAACATTAAATTCAGCTTAGGAATAAAATCTGGATCACAATACAAAATGGAAGGATGATCACCTATAAATGGTAAGATTTGATAAGCCCAAGGCTCATGCATCTAATAACCTTCTCGATCTGTTTCTTTAACTTTTCAGGTACAGCATGGGTATCTGCAGCCATGCTAGCTTCATCTGATCCTTTCTTCTCACTGCAGCTAAATTCTGCAGAAATTAAATTCTGGTAGTACATCTCCACTCTACGAGTTTGTACCCCAACAAAGGCTTGCCACACCTACATTGAAGAATCATGCTATAACAACAGTAAACCTACTGAAGTCTCAACTATGTGGGGCTATGAAAAGGTGGGAAGATATAAGAAACCACTTACGTAACCAAAAATGATATGATCACGTGGTAAAGAAGAGCACTAACCTACACGGAGCACAAAACTAATATACATACAGCTAACGACATGTGCAAAAACAAGTAGAAAAGTTTGAAGTGAAGATACAAAGGGGGAGGATGGGGGGTCGCTCATCAAAGTGTAATTGAAATGACATAAACGAATATACCTCGCCCCTAAGTGACTTGGGCACCCCACCACGAACAAGGGACTCCAGTTCTTCTTTCGAAGGAAGGAAAAGTTCAGAGGACAGGGGATTGCTCTCACCATTTCCTTCAGCGATAGTTTGTTCAGTGTCAACTTTTATCTCCCGCTCAGGGTAAGAATCTGCAGGTGCATGTTTGTCATGGCATTGACTTTGTTCTCCTATTTTTTTATAGGAGTCGCCCTCATGGTTAGTGTCATTTGCACAATTTTCATAACAAACTGTCCCTTCACCAGTTTCACCTTTCGTCACTGCTTCTTGACAAGGTACGTCCTTTTGGCAAGAACTATCTGCATTGCTTCTAGTTCTAAGTGCCTCCTCTTCAGGTGATTGGTAGCCTGGTGTGTCCTTCTTACAAGAAGAACAATCAAGTACATCCCCCTGGAAGGAGCTACTTGCATTGGCATTTCTTTCAGTTGCTTGCAACTGAGCTTCAGAGTCTTGATAGGCTGGTTTATCTTTCGTACCACAACAATCATCAGCATTTCCTAGGTCATTAACAGCCACTTTGTGATTAGCTTCACTATTTGCCGTGTCATAATGCAATTTATGTTCCTTAATGTTACATTCAGATGATTCAGTTTTACATCTTCCTCTACCAATGGAATGGGAAGGTTTCGCTGATGTGGAAAGTAGGTTATCTTGGAAGTTGACTATCTTCTTGACACGAGAATTCATCATGTTCTCAATGGGAGCAAGGGATCTTCCAAGTGGAGCCCAAGTTTGAACCTCGCGAACTTTTGGTTCCATCCCCACATGAACCACTTTGTCTGCACCAACCTCAGCTGAAACAGCATACTCTCGGTGTCCTTTCGGTGAGTCATCCCCTATCTGACAGATTTCTGAACTGGATACCACCATTCGTTCTGTAGCTTCAGCTTCTGAAGCATGTTCCTCTGCAAATGGAAGTAGTTGGGCAGACCCTTCACACTGTTGAAGAAAATTTTTCCAGTTTCCGGATCTTTCATCTTCCTCTTCCTAAGTAGCATAGTTGACAGGTGATTTAGTTTAATGAATTTCATCTGTATCAGACATCTATCTAGCCACTAATGATCCTAATAGATACTTAAAGCAATAGTAGACTTAAAGTTATACACATCGGCACAACTCCACTGTATCATTCATATGAATTTACTAGCATAGGCTAGCGCATACTGCCAATGGTTCCGGATCAGCACAATGTCTGGGAAGGTACTACAGGTCCTTAGTCCTCTTTCAAGTCTTTAAGGAAGCCAGTGTTCTCAACATTTCTGAACTAGATTGTTCATTCTCTTATGTAGAATATGTAACAAAAATAGAAAGAGGCTGTTGGTAAAAGCTCTTCTTTAGCAGCTTATACCAGAAAGGGG